>LOEQ01003872.1:238481-261012 GCA_001685075.1 Bramus lutescens
GCTTGTTAACAAGGTCCTGAATAAACTGCTTGCAAGAAGAGCTCTGGTGTTGCGTCATCCTTGCTGGTCGAGGTGGTCGCAACACATAATGGCTCCCTCAACAAAAACATCTCTTTCCTTGCTCTCATCTCTGTCCTTCTTCCATCTCGACTTTCTTGTTTCCTCAAATTCTTCTCCCCTCTCCCCTTTTCCCCTCCTTTCCCCCTTCTGCCCTCCCTTATCCCCGCCCCATGCTCCCAGTTTTGTCAGGTGATCTTGTCTATTTCCCCTTTCCAGGTGGATCTACACCCTCTGAACGTAGGTGACAGTTTGAATGGCTGGGAGAGACTGCAAGGCCACTGACAGTGGCACCAGGATTTATCCCTACTGCTTGTGCTGGCTTTTTGGAAACTCATTCTCTTTGGATGGATACCTTGCTCAGCATGTATATAGTAAGGAGGGCCTTGGACCTTTCCCCAAACAATGTGCCTTAAGTCTCGTCTCTGAGGCATGGATGAGGGGTAGGGTGGGAGGAAGATGAAGGGAATGGGAGGAAGGGAGGGAGTGGGAACTGGGATTGGTATGTATAACGAAAAAAGATTGTTTTCTTTTTTAAAAAAATAAAATAAACAAATAAAGGGGAAGACTGGACTCGAAAAAGAATAGTTTATTTTTCTTAACAGTCTTGTCACAAGCTGTTTTGAAACTCAAAAGTACTAATGTTAATAACATACCCATAATTATTCTTCCATAGCTTATGCTGTTGTTATGTGTTATGTAAGGAAAATGGTTAAAAAGGAGAAAAAAGAGTCCTCAACTTGAGCTAATAGGTGAGAGATAGACTAAATTATAGTACTTATGTTGGAAATACTATTCTCCAGCTTTTGAATTTTTCATTATGGCATAACTGAGAAAAAATTGCACGCCTACAGATTTGCATACACAATGAATTTTAGTTAGAGGAATTGCACCTCATCAGAAGAAAGTTGAAAAAGGAGGTTTAAAAAAGGAATGAAAAGAAAACTCTCCTTGCTCTAGCCTCTTACCTTTTTCTCATGTAACAAAATTCGAACTCTTTTAAAACTCAGTGCTCACTTTTTCCTGCCCACACCTTACAGCAAAGCACAAGACACCCAGAGACCTGTTTACCATCCTCGGTTAAGGTTGTAGTCATTTGTTGTAGGTGGGTTTCAGTTTCATTTTAGAAAGTTTCCCAACACCTTTCCCCCTTCTCCAACACCTCTCTCTCTTCCCCTCAAGCTAATGCCTTTTCGTCTCATTTCAATACAAGACTGAGAAACAAGAAAAGAAACTCTTTGCTACCAAATCTTATCCTATGTACTTTGTCTTGTGTTCCTTTACACTGGGTGCTTAAGTTATTTTTCTGTTTCCATACTATAGTATTCTGACAAAATCCTCTGAAGGGGAAAGGGGTTGCATTGTGGTTTACAGTGTCAGGGGGACATAGTCCATCATGATGGAGAAAACATGGCAGCATGCAGGGAAGGCATGGTGTGAAGAAAAGGAGGACTGGTGGTCACATGGCAGCTGTACTCAGAAAACAGAGCATGTGCAGGAAATGAGCTGGGCTTTATAGTCTCAAAGCCAAACCCCAGTGACCCACTTCCTCCAGTGAGGCTCCACCTCCTAAAGGTTCCACAACCTTCTAAAATAGTGTCACTGGTTGGAGATCAATTGTTGAAACACGTGAGCTCATGGGAACAATTTCACAGTACTGGGTTCCAGCATAAGCCCAGTGCCTCTACTTTCTTTAATTCATCTTTTTATTTTACATCCCAGTCACAGCCTCCCCGCATCTTCCACTTCCACCCCTCAATCCCCCCGTCTTCCGTTTCCATCCAAGGAAGGGCAGGACTCCAATGAGTATCATTAAAACATCAGTGCCTGATGAAGGCAGATGCAAAGATCTGTATTCAAACACCAGGTAGAGCTATGGAAATCCAGTCAAGGAGAGGAAGGCAGGATTATATGAGTGTGTATGTATGGGGGTCAAGATCATGATGGTTAATCTCCAATTAAAAAACATTCTTTTCTAGACCCTCACATGGTAATGTTGGTCTACATTCTTTGTTTTATCTTATAGTAAATTCCTCAGAAGCTTCTGTGTCCAGATTCTCCACCTTCACCTCATCGCTGACTTCTCTGCCCAATCGACTCCATTCAGGTTATCTTCCCTGGTTACACAGAAGCCATTTCTGAGAGACTCCCTGAGCTTTCCTTCCATCTCAATACATGGTCAGTTCTTAGCTTGTATCCTTTTTGACCAACCAGCAGCGTTTGAAACAGGTCATCTCTCTTCAAACTCATTCTTCAGCCTTAGATTTTAGAGATGTCCTGCTAGGGTGGTTCTCTTTTTCCATCAGAGGCCTGCCTTAGGCAGCTGCATTTCTAGATCTTTCACTTTCAAGGGTCCCTCCTCCCTTAATGTTGTTCCTTCTCCTTTAGATCATCAGGTCCTTTATTTTTGTTTTTCAATTTAAATGCTGATGATTTTCAAGATCATCGCTAGATTAAGACTTGCTCTGAGCTCCACACTCCTGTATTTAAATGAATGTTCATGTCACTTGGGCAGACAGAAGAAAATCAAGAAAGGCCAAAACCGAATATCCAAAAATGTCAAAAAGCTCTGTGTCCCCAAATCTGTAAGTTAACACTCATCCCCAGTGTGATGATCTTTGGGTACAGGGCTTTGGGGAGTTAAATGGTGTGAGATATTGAGAGTGGAGCCCTGGGATAAGGCAACAGCTTTTAAAAAAGTCAGGATTCCCCAGGTTTTACTTTTCACTTCGTTTAAATCTCTGTTCAAATGTTGCCTCCTAACAAAAGTCATTCTGGAGCATTTTTATGTGCCATGATCTGGTGTTTCTTTCTCCATTGACTCATTTTCTTCTTAACTATGCTATCTTTGTTGATTGACTGATGAACTTTTATTCCACCTGAATGCAAAATTTGGCTTCTTTTTATGTTTTGGAACCTTGGTGAGAAGTAAATAAAAGAAGTTGGCTCTTCTACCAAGGCAGAGTCCTCTTTTAACTGTCTGTCAAACCCAAGTTTTACTGCCATCTGTCTTCCTCCATTCTTAACCCCTATGCTGTCATTTTACCCTGGGTAAGGTCCCAAATTATTGCCTAAGTTAAGGACACCCAACCCTAGTGCAACCTCTCCTCACAGATATTCCCTGCCCTACATAGTTTAAAGTAAATCCAAGGCCCCTCGTCTTGTGACTCTGTGACATGTGTTTACAATCTTTCCCACTATTTTTCTATGTTTATTTCATGAGCATGGAGAACATATTTTCTGAACAAAAGTAGTTTTTAATGTAATAAAAATGTATCAAGTTATATCAAACAACGAAGAAGCCGTTAAACTTGTCAATATAAAGTAGGATAAAAGATATAGTCAAGAAAATTTATTTCAACTGATTGGAATGAGGAATTCTGGGAAAAGTCACCTAGAAATTGACAATAGTCAGGACTTCTCTTTAAGAAATGAAAACACTCTGATGAAAATAGACTAGATCGCCAGGCCAGTGTTGGCAGACGTCTTTAATCTCAGCACTCTGGGAACAGAGAGAGACAGGTGGATTTTTGTAAGTTTGAGGCCAGCCTGGTCTACAGAGCAAGATCCAGGTCATCCAGAACCTTTCTTGGAAACCCCAAAACAAACAAAAGAATAAATTGAGACAGTTTGGTTTAATGAGCAAGGGCTCTATAAGTTACACCCGGCAGTTCATCTAGCAACCACTTCAAATACATCTCTGAGCGCTGACTGGATACTAGGAACCAGGATAAAAAGAGTGGGCCAGGGCGCTAAGACTAAATGAATTACCCATTCAAATGAACAAATCCCCTGTGGCTGGGTCGGTCACAATATTGCACAGCACGTCCTTCAAATGCTACCCTAGGAGAAATGCGCGGAGCAACTAAGTTTTCCTTGGTGCCTAGACTGGCCTTGAGCAGCAAAAGGCAACTGGAGTTTTTTTGTTCTGGCAGCAGCTTGGTGGGAACATAAACTAGCAATGTTTGGGAACAGAAGGTCTGGGAAGGAATTGGTGCTTTCCTGATATAGTATAGGAAACCCTCCACTGCTGACTGCAGGGAAGGCAGGAGCGATGTGAGCCATAAACACTAACATTTTCAAAGAATCGTCTAATATTCATGGCGGAATCTATAAAAGGTGACTCTGAATAATCCTTTCCCAGAAAACCTGTAAAAGTTTTATAAAATATGCCACAAAAAATGACTCACTGTAGATGTAATTACTGTGCAGCCTTGGAAACTGATGTAAAAAATGCAGCTGCCAGCATGTTAACGGCCACCTAATATATGGGTTGTTTGATTGGACTCTTTGGGTAAAATTGCAAAATTCCTAACCCATTGCTGCTATATATTTTATCAGGGACAAATTTAGCTACTTTCATTTTTTTTAAATGCCAGTTTAGACACCACAGTGAATCAAGTCAGTGTTGCTTAATTGCTTTCACGCATTAAATCTAACACACTTCTGCAAACACAAATTTAAGTCTTTGTTTATTTTTGTTTTTTGTAACAGCTGAAAATTTCTAATGCCTGAAGTATAAAATTTGGCAAGACCATTGATTTTGTAACAACAACAACAATCAAACCCTGCAAGTAGTACCTTAGAAGTTTCCTTTATGCACCTGGCAACTGTTTGGTGGCTTTTAAAAATTATTTTCATCTTAAATTAATAATGTGGCAGGAAATGAGCTTATTGCCTGTATTTTAATTTTAATGACAGCATAGCATTTTGTGGGTAGAGCGGAAATGCAGGTTTTAGAAGCAATGTGTGCTGTGTTTCCCCTATGCCTTTGGCCTTGGCTAGGGTGATCAGATATACTGTCAATTTAACAGTCAACCAAATAGTCAACTTTTGAAAAATGTCTTCTTACTATAAAATTCTCACTCTATAATCATCACCATTCTAGGTTTTGGTCTCATGGGCTGTCACCTTTGGAAAATTGAACATAAATTGAATTTTTCAAAATTGATTCTATGTTAATGTCACTACAGGTGTTTGCTTGTTAAATGACCTTAGCAGTTAATCTTTTGGAAAAGAGACCTCCTTCCCTGTTTTGTAAGTAGGTTTATCTGCAGAGTGTGTTTCCAGATACANTATAAAATTCTCACTCTATAATCATCACCATTCTAGGTTTTGGTCTCATGGGCTGTCACCTTTGGAAAATTGAACATAAATTGAATTTTTCAAAATTGATTCTATGTTAATGTCACTACAGGTGTTTGCTTGTTAAATGACCTTAGCAGTTAATCTTTTGGAAAAGAGACCTCCTTCCCTGTTTTGTAAGTAGGTTTATCTGCAGAGTGTGTTTCCAGATACAACATTTTGTTCAAAGCATAGTTCATCCCAACTATAGGCAAAGGGTTAGAATGCAAAGAGATGTTCTATGGATCTTCCTAATTAATAATTAGGACCAGTGTAAAAGGTAGGAACAAATCCAGTAGGCACACACATAAGCTGAGCCCTTGGATTCATGCTTGCAGTATGTAGTCCCCTTTATTCTCTGACTAAAGCTGCAGGCATGCGTACTTCATTCTACCAATCTATGTCTGCCCTGGAAGTTTATCAACTGAATTTTCAGTCTTAGGCAGTTGAAGCAATTCCTCATCTTATTATATGAGGTACTGTATCTGAATGCCTCTAATTTACTTAGACAAATGAAAACTATTTTTGTGGAGAAGGACTTTCGAAAACCACATAAAGCATGGTAAATAGTAGGATGATGCTTCATGGTGATGCTCCCCAGTACAAAATAGCAGTAGACATTCTCTTGTGATTTGTAGTTATGAGTTTCATAACTTCAGCTGTTGAAACTCAAAGCATGCTACACAATTTCAGTTCTATAGACATACATTTACAGATGTTTCATGAAGTTGAGTTTCTTTGTGCCCAAGTTAATCAGGTTAAGGATTACAATGTTTTCCAGTTAGTCTGCAGATGCAGAGCAAATGCTGAGCCTGCAGGTTATTTCAACTGGAAACACAGCTTCAGCTCTTAATCAGCCTATGGGTGCTTTCTTACGTCATCAGGGTCAGTGATTAGAAGACCCCAGTCACTAATCAAGGTAGAGCATGGTGAACAGTCTATGAGGGGTGTATATACACAATGGAATTTTGCTTTTAGATTTGTGACTTTTAGTTGGAAAGAAGGTCTGTAGAAGCCAGGGACCCAGAGAAGGATCACAGGGGAGCTAGACAAGGTAAAGTGGAAGAGGAATACTAGAATACATGTAATGTACAAGTAGAGAGGGAAATACTGGGGATAGAAAAGCTTAAGTAGGGGTGGAGACAGAGCTGGGAAGAGGAAGAGATGGGGAAGAATTTATCAAAATTAAGGTGACATGAAAAAGTTATATGAAACCTATTACTTTGTAAGCCAAATATAATATATAATAAAAAGAATAGAATAGAATTGAATAGAAGTGCCCTCTGTGAGTGGATAATACTGAACCCAGAAGCCATAGGCTATTCAATAAAAATCCTACTGCCAAGATGGGATACCTCCTAAGAGTTGTTGGTCACTAAGGTATCCACAACAATACTGTCCACTACCATTGCTTTTGGTTGCCTGCCATAACTAGATGGCAAGTTCCCATTGCTGAAGATAACTCATGCCTAGGTTGTGGGACATAGAGAAAACAAACTGGGACAGAGATAGAAGCGTTTGCACTGCTCTCTAGCTTTCAGAGTGCCAGGGGATCTAAGTGGGCCGCTGTTGGGGGAGGCAAGGAGCAAGAGAGATGGGGAGAAGGGAGGGAGGAGTGGAAGAGGAGACGAAGGGAGGGGAGATGTAGGAGGTCTTCTTCTCAAACTTTTTTTTGGACCATCAGCCCCCAAATAGTGACACAGAGATTTATTAATTAGGAAAGTATGTACTTGGCTTAGGCTTGTTCCCAAATAACTCTAATAACTTATATTAACCTATTTATATTAATCTACGTTCTGTCACCTGGCTCTTTTCCTCTCCTCCATAATGTACATCTAACTTTCTGTGTATCTCGCTGGCAAATATGTCTTTCCTTTTCCAAGAGTTCCTATTTTTGCTCTGAAGTTCCACCTACTCTTTCCTGCCCAGCTATTGGCCATTTAGATCTTTATTAAACCAACCAGGTGACTTAGACAGGGAAGGTAAAACAAGGACACATTTTTACACAGTTTTCTCAAATATCTCACAACAAGGGGTGGAGTGGAAGAAAGGAAGAAATGTGTCAGTAACGTCACCAAGCTTTGAAATGCATACATCTATTGGTAAAACTGTACAGCTGCATGTGGAGGAATGCAACTAGGTTCCCATCTCTTATCCTGTACAAAAACTCAACTCCAAATTGATCAATGCACCCAGACAAGACACTATACCCTGAGTCTGAGAGAGTAGAACATAGCAAATACGCTTGAACCTAAAGACACAGGAAAGACCTTTCTTCTGGGAATTAATATTGCAGTTGTTAAGAGTAACAACTGATAAATGGAACCATATGAAATAGCTTCTGTACAGCAAAGAACATTGCTCTTTAAGTAAAGATACAGACGACAGAATGAAAAAAAAAACAATCTTTACCAGCTGTATATCTGACAGAAGGTTAGTTTTTGGAATTCACAAAGGACTAAAAATGTTAAACATCAAGAAAACAAATAATACAATTTAAAATCAGGGCATGGAACCAAAATAAAAATTCTCAAAAGGTGAAATACACATAACTAAGAAATATTTTTTTAAAAATTTCAGCATCTTTAACCACTAGGGAAATGCAAACTGAAACTATTTTGAGATTTCAACTTCTCCCATTCAAAGTGGTCAACATTAAAAAAAAAATGACAGCAGGTTCTGGCATGGCTGTGGGAAAGGAGAGGATGGCTTTTCATTGCTGATGGAAGTACAAATGGATAAATCAGTGTGTTCACTCCTCAAAACTATGGAAATAGATTTAATGCAAGATCAAGCTATCCTGCATTTGGGCATATGCACAGAGGCTTCATATCTTCATACCACAGAGATGCATGCTCGTCCATACCTGCTTCTGCTCTATTCACAGTAGCCAGGAAATGGAAACAGCCGAGATGTCCATCAACTGCAAAATGGGAACGAAAACGTTTCTCATTTATATAATAAAATATTATTCAGCTTTTCAGGTTGAAATTATGAAATAACTGGAAACAGCCATGCTGAGTGAGACAACTCAGAACCAGAAATACTAGCATAGATGCTAGGTTGAAATTCTTAGATCTGTGTATTTCATTTCTAATATTATTAAAGTTAAGAAACCAGAAAGATACAGTGCAGGAGAAGGGTATCTGTCAGGTGACAGATCAGAGAATGAAGTGATATAAACAAGGCAAGGGGAATTATGGAACAGGAAGGATTTAATTACAGTGTAGATGAGGAACTATGGGGAAGGAAAACTAACACCAAAGGCTTTTTGAGAAAACAATATGAAAACCTAGTGCCGTAGAAGCTTCCTAAAATATAGACATATCCTATGACAAGGTGGGAATACCCCAACTAGATAGTATAGGCTCGCAACTAAAACTCCAGAACCAGTAATGGGTTACCTCTTTTGGAATAGGTGGAGTTACATAACTGTTATAGGCCATTGTCTTTGCTTTTGGCATGATGGTAAGAACCTATTGCTGAAGATACCACATACTTGAGTCATTGAGCACGGAGAAATGAAGCTGGACCTGGACAGGAAGCTTCATTCCTACTGGTAGCTTTCATACTGCTGGAAAATGCTATATGCGCTACCAGAGGAGAGAAAGGTTAATTGCCATTCTCACACAACTGCAAACCCCCAAAGCTATGATAATGACTGTCCTGACAAGATAGGCACATGGCTGCCATAGTAGCATGAATGCTGCAGAAGTTGCCCAGTTGCCATCAGATTGAATTTAAGACCAGGTATGCCCAGCACTGTTAATGGGGGAAAGAGGCTGTGGATAGCTAGGTCAGAGAACCTAGCATTAGGAGAACCAAATGCTGTAATTCTGCTAAATGGACAGATTATTGGAACGACTCTAATCACTTATTGCTACACTATTCATAGATCAGTGCAGTGATCAACTGTCTTCAGAGAAACTTCCTGCAGTAAACAAAAGACCATCAACTGTTCAATGTCCAGAGAAAAAGAAACTGTGAAGTTCTCAACCACAAGTGAGAAATACATATCGTATCCCTTCACCCAAGACCCTGAATGTTCATGGAAGAAGGGACAAAAAGATTGTAAAAGTTAGAAAGGGGTGGATAACTCCCAGAAAATCATGGTTTTCTTCTCTAACAAAGCGGTTAAAAAATGAACCCTGAGCCATTATGACAGATGCATGAAACTTGTTCAAGCTCTAGCAGACACAAAGACAGGGAGGTGAGCATGTAGTTCTAACCCCTAGATGAGAAAATACTGACATTTGATAGCTTCCAGGGAAGGCAGTGTCAAGCTTTGTTTTGTTTTGTTTTAATGGTGTGGCCTCTAGTAGGTTGATCATACTCCAGGGCAGACCCTACTCTCAAGAATATTTGAAAAACAAAAACTGGACTCATTGGGTTTTAAATAAAGAAAACTGCATGTTTGGTAGACATGGTGGATCTGCAAAGAATTGGGAGAAGGGGTGAATATGGTTAGTCAAAATTTATTGTATGGCATTCTCAAAAATTGATAAATGTATTATTTAAAAATAAAATATTACAATTATATAAACAGAGTTTAATTCACCTGTAAGAACGATGAAATTATGTCATTGTAGAAAAATGGATAGAACTAGAAAGCGTCATAGTAAGTGACATGAGTCAGATTGAGAAAAACAAATATATGTTTTCTTTCATTTGTGCATCTTAGATTTTATATAGATTCACAAGTTCATTCATACACACATGGCACTGAAGTAGAAGCAAGGTTGTGTAGAGGGAGAATGGGGATATCAGGAGAGGGATTGGTGAATATGTTCAAAGTACATGATATGCTTGTATGAAATATACTATAACTATGTATAGCACACACACTAAAGATTTCTAAAGCTTTGAATTTATCTAAAATCCTAAGGCACTAGCAAAATTAGTTTATATATTGAACAATTTGTATATCCATAAATGTTAATAGCTGCGAGATTCACCTTTTTCAATCAATTTTGGCTCACTTTTCTTACAAGACAAAAAAATCAAGTTGCTCTTGATAACAACAGTGAGACTCTAGTTCTAGGGAGATGGTTCAGTCAGTAAAGTCCTTCCCTCCCATTTGGGAGGACCTGAGCACACATAAACATGCCTGGTTAGGTGGCATGTGCTTGCAATTCCAGCACTGTACATTGAGAGAAAGGGGGAATTCCTAGGGCCCCTAGTCAGTCATCCTAGCCAATTTCGGGCACTCTGGTCAATGAGTAACCCTGTCTCAACAGAACTGCTTGCTGTTCTCTCAAGATGATACCTAGTCTTTCTCTGCCTTCTACATGCATGTGCACACATCCTCATATGTACCTATTCACACTGGAACACACACACACATAATCAAAGGGGTATTTCTGTATACTGAATTTGCCCACATGCATGCAAAAATTGATGACAATGTATTCCTTCACCCCTTATCCGTCTCTCCCTCTGAACCTTCTTCCCTCTTTCCTTCCCTGTCTTCCTCAGTATCTACTTCCTCCCTCTCACTCCCTACATCTATCCCTTTTTCTCTTATTGCAAGTGGTCTATATCACTAAGATCAACAGTCAAGCTCTACACTAATGAGAATATCTCTAACTTTGCATATCTCTTTTGAAACAAATGGAATTCAGGATATATTACCATTATATATGGTAACTGTAACATGAGAAATGTCCTTCTTATATCTAGAAGAAAAGATCATTCTAAGACAGAATTCGGAAGATCTTAAGTCAAATCTGAAAGAATGGGTCTTATTAAGTTTAACATGTAATGATAGAGGGAAAGTATTTTCCCTCCTCCACAAACGCAAGGATGAAGAATGAATTTCACAGATATAAACCTTAGCCACATAAGTATAAGATTCTCTATTGGCCTCCATGAACATTGTAGAGACACATAAAAAACAGCTATAATGCAACTATTGGAACAAGGGGGGATGTAAACAGAATTATTTTCTTCAAAAGTCTTTAAAATATGAGCAGTTATGATGTTGAGAATTATAGTGGAAATAATTCTTAAAGATGCAAAACTGGAAAACCATTTCTCAATTGTGGAGCACCATAAACTTATAAGTAATATGGGACCCAGGTATGCCTGTGGTGGCAAGGTGGTTCAGAAGCTGAGAAAATTCTAGGGAATGTAGCTTAATGGCTATTACCTTCAAAGGGAAGGCTCTGAGTGAGAAAGAATGCTTTACTGTTTTTGATTTTTTTAAATTGTGAATTGATGTCAATTAATTTTATTTAATTTTTATTTAGCTGTGTATTGGCAGATAAAATGTTGTTGAGCTCTTCTTTCTCCTTACCATGATTCTATTCCACTGTTTGAAGGGCTGGGTAATTCTAGAAATATTTCTTAATATCCTATACACCGAACTATACAAATAAATGACTTTTAGTTAATGACTAGAATCTTCAATATTTGCATTGGTAGATGGACAATTCTGCATTATATACCATTATAACTGCAATTAAAAGTAAATAATAATTTTTTGAAATAAATTATTTATTTGGGTACCTAAAATTGATAAATCATTGTACTAACACACAGCTTAACAAAAAACATTACATTTGGGACATATATATTCATGTACATGCATATGTGTAGATACATGTATATATGTAAAGATACATATGTACCTATGCATATATGTGTGTGTGTCTATATATAACCACCTTTCAGTTGTCTGTAAAGATCACAGTAAGTAGATGTCAATGCTAAAAAGTTGTAACAGTCAGTCATATGTCTAGATGTGTATTTCTAATGTATAAAAAAACAGCAAATTTTTCTTTTTTCTTCATTTTTTAAAACAATCTTTTCTCATTTTACATACTGCTTGCAGTTCCCTCCTCCTCCCCTTATCCCACTCCCCCACTTTCCACCCACCCCAAATCCCATCCACTCCTCAGAGAGTGTCAGGAAAAGCAGCAAATTTTAAGAAAATCAGGCTAGCAATTAACCTGTATGCTCACTTGTGGCAAAATTCATAGCAATAATAAGTTCTAGTGTTTCAAACCCAGATTTCCAATCATTATCCCCTTTGACATGGTTATAGGATGTTAAATATTTACCAGATGGTAACAGAAGACTCAAAAACCCTAGGTGACAATCTCAACATAAATTAGAACAGAATATGAGCCTAGAGATTCTGGAAATATTTTTCCATTAATAAAGAGGTAGACAATAAAGGTCCTTTTCATCTGTTATTATTTTGAATTTCAACTATGAAAACTTATGATTGGTCCTTGAGTCCCACTTCCAAGATTGCAAGTGCATTTCAAGAAATATATCAAAACCTCAAAAAGATCCCAAAAGTACCCTTTCTCAAAGACTTATGTTAGATGCTCAACAATAGATTTTCTTATCCTATAAGATATGGTAAGAGGCCATTCTGTTGCATACTAATTGACTGATACAACCTCATCCATTTTTTTTCTTGAGACAAATAGTTTTATCCTTTTATCTACTCACCCTCTTATCTTTTGTTGTATCAGATCACCCACAGATGTCTTCACAATAAAATGTCTTTAAGTAGATGTTGATGGCTTTGCTTTGCACTTTCGATAGCTATTGTTTTCTCTCTTTTCAAATATTCCTCTATTCACTTGTTTAACTCGCTCCACACAGTTCTAACTTGGAGGTAGGTGGGTGCCATTCCACTTATTCACCAGTCTGTCAAGGTCACTAGATGCTCATTAGTGTGCAGGGGATAATATCTGGGGGAATTAACACTGTTTTTGATTTAGCAAATAACCCAAGGAGTTGAGTGCTCCATGGAAATGAGTCTTCCACAGCCTCTACTTGGAATCTGCTTAGATTAGGAAAATCTAATCCAACCACACACAGTAAAATCAGCATCTATTAAATGTTAACGTTTAGGGGCAAACATGAGTCTCTTTATTAAGGAAAGGGGTGAGGCGTGAAACCACATGCACACTCTTTTACAAACCAGTGTATGTTCCAGAAAAAAAAAACAGTAGCAATTCCCATGAGAACAACATTTATCATTCAACAAAAAGGGCTTCATACTCCTTGTCTCAAATGGTAGCTGTGGCTACCTTAAACTTGGGCTAGGCTAGTCAGCTCTTATATTTTATAGAAAAGGACACAAAAACATTGAAAAATGGTCAGCTGTCCTTCCAAAGGTGTTTGTCACTCTACATTAAAAAAATAAATTCTGATCAAATATGAAGCTTGCCAATAGTCTTCTGCACGAAACATTTTGTTGTGCAGTCCCTTGTATTCCTTTCTCTGGTTCTGTGCAGAGATGTATAGGTTGTGTTTTTAAATAAGACTCAGCAATTTTTAAAAGGTTAATTATTTCAAATTCCTAACCACTTACTTCAAAACCAAGCAACTAGCAGTTCTAGGTTTAGCTAGTATACGGGAATGGAACCTTTAACAATAGTTTCCCATTTGCCTTGATTTAAGTTCCGAGACGGTTGTGTAACCACCAGCATTTCCAGGGGGTTGTAAGACCATTTATGCATTGCCTCCCTTCTGATAACTTCTGAACTCTCTCAGCTGCCCAAACTTTGGAGGAAGTGTGAGTGAGGGAAGGAGCTGGGGACTGCCTTGTGTATTAACATTTATCTCTATGTATATAACTTGCCCATACTTTCAGAAGTTACAATAAGCTTATTCCCACATGAGTGAAGTTTGGACCTACGTACGGTTCTAATTCTTTTGCTGGACATAACACAGGAAAACTAGGCTTCTGTCCTGCTCACCAGATGACACTGGGATGTTTAAAACAACCATGAGATGGAAAGGACTTAGCAATTAACTCAAAAACTTTCCACATTAAAAAATATTAGTTTTAGATAGCCGAGGAAGATTGCTGGATGGGAGAAAACCTTGAAATACAATTTCTCATGCAGATAGTTTTTAAAATTATATATATATATATATATATAAACAAATAATTAGAAATCATCTATTTTTGGTCACTTATTCTCCCAGTGACTTGCAATACAATAGACTTGACCTGCATCCTCTCCTGAGCCAAAGACATTGCCTTGTAAAGAGAGGACCTTAACCATAGACTTTAGACAGAAATCAGCCTGCCTGCTGCTCTATGAACTTCCCATGTATCGTATTCAGAAATATGAGTTTAGCACTGTTCTAAGGCCTCTTTACTGATAATTTAATGCTGCCTCTAAATTTAATGCCTATTGCCTTTGCACCAGAAAGTGGTTCTTACTGATGATAATGATGATGGTCATTAGGGCCTTGGAGACTTTTAAAAGGATCCAAGGATGAATGAATAAATAAAAACCATGATGACTCACTCTGCACCCGATGCCATTAGTGGAATGCACAGCTCAGCACTGCTCCTCTTCAGCACAACGGCGCTATTTAAATGTATGTTAAATTTCTTTTTAAACAAAATGAGGATAATTTATTCAGAGAATATTATGAGATTTCAGAATGTCAGCAATCAGGCAAGCTACAGAAAGGAAATTCATGTTACCACACTGACTTCTTTTCTCTCTAAAATTAGTCTAGTGGAGTGACAACCAGTTTCTGGCAGGCTCCATGCTCATTCCTGGTTCTCAAGAAGCAGGACTTGTTCATCGCCGCATTTTCATTGATTTCTTTGCTTTATGTTGGAAATCTAATAAAGAATGTCCAGTTAGATTTCCTTCTAATATTGCTCTAGGTTAAATAGGTGAAAACAGCGTGCTGAATTTCAGAGTACTACATTAGTCAAATTAATATAGATCAATAAATACTTAATTTTCATGCTCATAAAACATGAATGTATAAACCTTGCTCTTGACTACTGGCATACAGGTATATAGAAATATGCCTATGCCATGATTATTTTCATAAAAGACATGCAGTGTTCCCCTGGAACGGAAGTTGATACAAGATGGTGTAACATAAGCTATCAGAGTGCATTCAGTTTCTCAAAGGATTCGACTGTGGTTGTGAGAATAGTGTCTGCTTTTCCCAATATGAGATGATTTCAGAGCAGGGGGTAGGTAAGGATGTGCATATTAAACAGCCATTTCATTTTTTCCCCTACACCCCTTTTCTTTCTTTACTGCTTGCAGACAGTGGGGTATTGAAAGGGCCATTGAGCCAGAACACACGCAAAAAGAATTCTGTACCTAACTGTCTGTGAAGGAGCCAGGTGACGAGACACCTGTCATTTGTTCTTTTTCCCAAACATAAAGGAAATAGCCCCCACTGCCTCTGCACAACACACTTGTTGCTATACCATTTAGTCTTCAGAGAAGCAACCGCCAAGGGACGCAAAGATTACAAAAACTCTCTTGCATTAGGAAGATTTGGCATGTTGAAATTTATATTTAGAGAAAAGTGAGTGGGTAGTTATTCACTATAGAAATGCCAAGTCAAAGAAATAATGCATTTTAAAAGCTAACTTCTACAAAAGCACAAGTCAATTTGAAAATATTGGCTTTGGATGCACCTACAGTAAAGCCTGATCTGCAACTCTGAAACCAGTGAGAGTCTTCACATGTAATTTAGGATAATATTATAAACTGAAATGAACCATGAGCACAATTTACATGAGGCTCTCCAATGACAATCAAAATGTTTGTTGAGACAAAGGGAACTCTCCTGTACCGTTCATATTGGAAACTGACTCATGAGTAAGCTAAAATGTTCAATTCTTAAGCCCATTTGACCTTTAGTTTAAATCCCTTGTTTAAGAAGCTACTGGGAGGGAAATGAAGGGAATGCTGTTGTGTTTTTGTCCTTTATGAGGATGAGAGAGATGACTCTTCAGAGTCAGGAGTAACTCACAACCGCCTTCCGATCTCTGCCCACACACCACAGTTCTGAGGTTGAAGGGGTGCGTTATGCCGTGCTTGGTTTTTTAAATAGGTACCTGGATCTGAACTCAAGCCCTAACCTAATGCTTGCACACAGCAAGCACTCTTAGCCACTTGGCTATCTCCTCAACTCAAGAAAGCTACTTCATTGTGTAAATGTAACTTAAGTCCATGTAGGCAAACTCAGCTTATATGTACTAGATAATAGGTGCCCAAGTGTGTTTTGCCCAATTTTGATGGATCCCTCAAAATCTAGCCTAGGCTTGTAGGAAGACTGAGATAACTATAGAAATTTAATCTACAATAGCTCAAATGGCTGACAACTCAACTTTGTTGTGAATTTCCCTCCAAATGTGTCTCCTTACTTTGGGATGTATCCTCTCTATGATTCATTGGCCAGGACTGGAAATATGAGTCCGGTCTTTTTTCTGTCTTCTTTAACTCATTTCCTGCTTCCTCTATTCCAAACAGCCAAGGAAATCTTGCAAAAATACCCCCAATTCCCTACATCCCTTTACATTTGCCTTGGTTTAGACCACTGCTACAGATATACTGCTTGGATTTCTGTGAAGCTTCCTGTGAAGGTCTGCTCAGCTCCACCCATTCTCCATCGCTTGTCACATCACATCCTCAGTCATCCCTTATTAAAACACATCTACATCTCCCAACAGATTTCATCTAAATTTCAAACTTAACATGGTTGCCAACGATTTTCAAAGTGTGGCTACTGGCTACTTCAAACAACTACATACTCACCCTTTACTTAATTGCTGCAGTTGAATTCTCTGTTCTTTCTGACGCTGGCTTTTGAGTTCTTTGTTAACTTAAAATGGAAGGTTCTGCACCAGTTTTTCTAGCCATTCCAACTTAATAAGTCAAAGTGTATTTACTTTATTTACTGGTCTTTTGTTTGTATCCCAGAGTCTCCTAAATGTACCTATCATATTCATGTAGCCCTCACTAGAGTTTGGAGAGATGTCATGTCTGCTGCTGTATGCCTGATACTAATTTAAGTAGTTAGGATGTGTTATTGGACAAAATCAAACGCCCTTACCTTCATGAATATTGCATTCTTTTCATATTTATCTTTCTGTTATACCAGGTCTCGTCCTTCCTTAATGAAAACAGAAGTTCTCCTGGTATCATTGTGTTTTATTTGACACGATGTTCAGGTAATACCCAGTCATTGAAAGAATGAATGAATTGAGCCAATGAAAACTGAGGAAATAGAGTGATATATGTTTTTATTGGAGATCATTATAATTCTTTTGAGGTTATGAAAATATTTTTTAGAATAAGGAAACAAGGATGGCTGGAGGGATGGGCCAGTTGTTAACAGTGTGCCTTGCTCTTTCTTGCAGAAGACCCAAATTTGGTTCACAGCATCCACATAGGCATCTTACAAAGATCTCTAAATCAAGCTCCAGGTGATCTGCTACCCTCTTAAGGATGCTGCGGACACCTGTACGCATGCTTGTGCATATCCCTTCTCGTGTACATACAATTAAAATCAAAATAAGTTTTTGCAAAAAGCAAAACAATAAATATTTTTGTATTATTCTGGAATTTGAATTTGTGTTATCTAGGAATCATAATTATACATAACTCTTCTTTACCTAAACACACTTTTTAATCATAGTGAGCTCTTTAGTTTTCAGGTGTATCTGACTATTTTCTGACCACTAGAGTCTATAGAGGAAATCGGTCAATATCAAAGAATAGAAACAACACATGGCTTTCTGAAATAGAAAAAATAAGAATTTGAATGCCAGGAATAGACACATACTTCTATGAACCTAACTGACGAGAGAGAGAGAGAGAGAGAGAGAGAGAGATGCCCAATTTAACATGACCGTACTAAAATTTCTAAGATGTTCTTCAACATGGTTAAAAATAATTTTCAAGTCAAAAGAAGGATTTTTTAATATTCCAAAACCCCTCTTTCCTCTAAGGAAGAGCTCAGAAAACTTTTAGCTTTGAAAAAGGACATGTCAAGTGGACTTGAAAGTCTAGCAACTAAAAACTTTTAAGGTAAGTTCAGTGGGGGAAGCATCGAGGTAATATGTATGGTAAGGATTTCTAAAATTCAGTATGGCCCCACAATTTCTCTACAAACAAGAATAATTAGAGTGTGCTTTAAAATGGACCTTAGGATGCATAATTTCTACCTGCCTTCTACACATGTGATTGTGTGTTTACCCAGGTTTATAATTTTCAGTCTCCTTGGAACTTCATTCTTACACACCCACACCATTCTTTTGCAAAGCCCTGTTGATTATTTCATTTCTGGAGAGATCACACGTCTCCTGGATCCTGGTGACTTATGCTTTCCTCTACCCTGTGAGTGCATTTTTGTATACCAATTTGCTTACACTGCAGTCCATGCTGGTAATACTGTACATTGCCTGACCTCTGAATGGAAAAATAATAACAAGTTAAAACAGTCGTTTTACCTGGAGTCGATAAGGCCATAACACTCACCCCGTTTTCAATTCACAGGCTCAATTTTCATCCACTCACGCTCTACTCCGAGAGGAAGGAATAATAACAGGCTACAGGCACTTTATTTCAAAATTCACTCACAAAGTTATTGACAAGCATTTTTCACAGAAACAGCTCTTCTCTCTGACCCCTGTGAGCTGTTTACATGAAAAATGCTCTTCCTTGTAGATTAATGAGAGTGGAGCCTAATTCCATACCAAACATGTGGCAATTGCTTTAGTGGCTCTGTTTTTGATATGGGAACAAAAATAGGGATAATTTGCCTCAAATTGCAGTCACTTCAGTCATAATAAAATCTCAGAGAGTACTGTTTGCTTTCAACTTTCATTAGGTAAGCTGGGCTGTTATTAAGGCACCAACACATAAATGTTATATTAGCACTTAACAGAAGCGTGGCTGTCTCCTCTTGGAGATAAATTCCACCCTTGTCAATATAATTCTGTGCTGTATGCAGTAAAAGAGTTTGAAAAGATGAAATAGTGGAGCTTTGAAATGGAGGAAAAGAAAGGCCTGTTCATTCAAGCCTAAAGGGCGTCTTGTTACCCAAGGTTCCTAGGTTCTGTTGAAGTTACCAACCCAAGAGAAACTCTGTTAGTTCAAGTCAGACATCGAGACAAACTTTCCCATTGGCTGAGATTGTTTTAGCAGTAAAGTTTTTATTTTTGTACATCTGCAGAAACTATGCAGAAGAAATGCTAGGTCTAAGATAGAGTTCACTTTCACAGAGCAGATGATGTTTATTCTGTGTGAATCGCTGTGCCTATACGTACCCACAAAATCTAGTTTGTAGTCTGATAATGGTCCTCTAAAAACATAAGGCATTTTATAGGTTCACGGAGGAACTGTTCAAAATAGATATGTGCTTATCCTTACTCTCCTTCCTTTATTCTTCACTCTGAAAACTTAATATCTTCCACTATTGGGCTACAAAAACCATTATCATGCTTTGGAATATGAAAAATTTAGTCAAAAGTGTGGAAAAGGAAGGGAGAAGATAAGTGTTGCCATGACTTTGTCATCTGATGTCTTTTTTCTGGCTCCTTAACCAATAATTCTATTGTTCTTTCTGTTTCTTAGCATGCTTAGCTGCACAAAATAGTTTGTTTTAACCCCTGAATTCAGACTGCAATATCTTCAGGAAGCAAGTGGAATATTCACATGAATAATGCCCTTCTGTGTTTCTAATACATGATTAGAAACAACAGAGAACAGTGCCTAATTCTAGCTAAAGGTCTTGATGAAAGATTTCCTAGATTATCATTTCATTCATACAATTGCATGCATATATATTTTGTCAGTTATGGTTGTTATCAAATGTCAGTGGAAACTCTCTGTCATTCATCTTTTCCCAGAAAGACTGTCCATTTCTATCCACCCTTCCTTATGTCTCTTGCAGTTTGGTAATTCTCAGAGTGGCATGTGCTTGCTGACAGTGACCAGAAGGACTTAGAGAAAACGGAGATATAAAACACAGGTAAGCCAGGACTTCAGAAGCATAGATTAGCAATGGTTCAGTGTTAGCAATGGGTCAGGGTAAACCATTTTGAAAATAATTGCTTTTATGCATAACCTGCAATAGAATAAAAAGTCATTTACATTTGAAAACCAAATTAAACTAATTTTCAATGTATAAATAATTCTTTACATAAAGCAACTTTGATGATAACATAAAAATTTCTTTATTATATAAGAAAATTTTGATTAGTTCCAAAAACTAGGAAGTTATTTTTATAATATCAGTGACGGGTGCCTGGTACAGTAAGACACATCTTTAATCCAAATCCTCAGGAAGCAGAGGAAAGTGAATCCCTGTGACTATGAGGCCAGCCTGAGCTACATAGTGAGTTCCATGCCAGTCAGTGAAAGCTTGTCTCAGAGCAAACAAAATCCCAAACAAGTGATTAAAAATCAGTCTATAGTTAGAGTCTATATCACTTAATTAACACAATCACTCAAGCATAAGCTCTACCCTAACAAAGAATATATCTGACATAATTTGAATCTCTGATAATTTAGCACAGGCTTGCTTTCTGATACTTATTCAATACAAGTTTTAAGCTAACATTTTTCTCCAGAATCATTTACCTCAAATTTTCAAATATTCATTCAGTTTATTCCCCTAAATTCAAATTTAGAATCTATTCTAGGAAAGTGATTATAAATATTCACACAGAAAATTACTAGAAATATAGAAAATATTTATCCCAGATAATAGAAATATAAAAATGTATTATTATATTACATAATGAAATACTGGTAAGAATATGTATCAACATGTTTAATTGTCATTGACTTTGGGAAGAGAGAGACAGTTTTTGTTTCTCTATGTCACAATGGAGTTCCCAAATTTATGTTAAGAGTAATATTATACTAATTAGAAAAATGTTACTGCCAAATGTATTAACAATTTAATAAAGTAATGAATTAAAATGGTAAAACTGAGAAAAACTTAAGTAAATTGTTAAATGGCAAGTCCTTAATTTATACTGAGTCTAAAAATATTATCTCAAGGCCTTCTTCCATCTTTGGTTGCCTTTTTTCAAAAAAAAACATGATTTAGAATACACAAGCATGGATGGGCACATCTATGTCTGTGTGTCTAATGACCTTTACAGTACTTCCTTGGTCAGATAACAAATTTGCCTACTATCCTGAAAGAGATGTATCTTATCCTTTTAAATCAGTTAGAGAGATCAATTTAATAA
The DNA here is from genome assembly GCA_001685075.1 of Bramus lutescens. Taxonomy (NCBI): domain Eukaryota; kingdom Metazoa; phylum Chordata; class Mammalia; order Rodentia; family Cricetidae; genus Bramus; species Bramus lutescens. The sequence goes on from LOEQ01003872.1 coordinate 259,666, forward strand.
AAAATTTAATGTGTATCACTCATGTCTGCAGTGAAGTAGGCATTGCATGTAATATTTAAAGTTCTGTTCTTCTATGCACATTTCCTTTGAGAAGGCGCTATGAAATGAAAATGCGCACTTGAGTGAAATTCTCTTGGCATGTCTAGAAGACAGTCTTTTGGAGGAGGCAACCTGGTCGTCTGGCTTTCACAGTCTTCCCATGCCTCCCTTTCTCTGGAACCTGATATATGGTGGTTGCGTTTTAAATGTACCAATCGGAGCTGAGACTCCTACAGTCACTTGTTTCCTTCATTTGGATCGGTTGCCTCTCTCTGTAACAGTCTCAGCTGCCACAGAAAGACATTTCTTTAAGGAGGGGCGAGAGCTACAGTTATCTGTGATTATTAGTATTTGGAATATAGCTAGAAATTATATGTGTTTAGAAAAATGGAAGTAGTTGGTTTTCCTCTAGGGTCTATGACCTCTCCAACAATAGGGGGCTAGTTGCCAGGCATGAATTCCCTTTTGCTGAGTAGGCCTTCAGTCCAAATAGACAATTGTTGGGTACCCAGTGATAAAATGTCACTGTAGCACCAATGGGGCTCTCTTGCTGGTTGGTTATTGTCATTTGGAGGCCTTGCAGATGAATAGGACTATTGATTTAATTATTCTGTCTGCAGCTTGCACAGTGTCTTTGGATACTACAAGAGCAAGTCCTCAGGGGGAGGCTTCTAGCTCAATTCCTCAAGTCTTGGGTTCAAAGTGTGGCATATCTTCAGAAATAGAATCTTACATTCAAGTTCTGTGTGACGCTAAGGACAAAAGCAAAGGCTTATATTGTTTTAGGTGTCTCTGGACCCTTCTCACCAACAACCTGAAGGGAGACTGCTGATACCTAGCACTGGAGATTCTGCTAGTCTATTGGGCAATATTATCACCCCATGTAGCATAAATCCATTTAACCCATTCTTCATACACACACATAGGCACTGTGTATTTTTAAGCAAACTTAAAAAAATATGTTTCTCTATGGGTCTTTTAAACGCCTGCATTATTTCTCACTCTACTTCCCTGTCTCTCGACATTATCACCCATCCTTGCTTACCAGTTTAAGGTCAACGATATGCTTAAACACGAATAATGACAACATCAGTTGCCATGCCAACACAGAAGTAGAAATTTTCTCAAAGCCTCATGCCTAGGTGAAGTGCTATAGGCAATCTGGGACTGCTGAGAGAAAGGGAATCAGTTTTCTTTCTGAACAAGACTTGTATCAGGTTATCCAATCCCAAATGGTCAGTCTAAACATACGGTATATATGAACAACACTAAATGAACTCATTAGATTGATGTAAGCATAGATAGACT
>LOEQ01003872.1:261043-271077 GCA_001685075.1 Bramus lutescens
TCTATCTATCTATCTATCTATCTATCTATCTATCTCTATCATCTATCTATCTATATATGTATATATCATATACTTTCTGTCTGTATAGACAGACAGAAAGACAGACATACTCAACAATAATAAAAGAAGGGTTATTAATTTCAAAGGGAGCAGTGAGACATAGGAGGAGGAGGCAGAAGAGGAAGAGAATGGAATGAAAATTATATAAATACAATTCATGTATGAAATTCTCAAAAATAACACACACACACACACACACACACACACGCACACATGAGTGAGTGAGTGTACTTGCTGATTCACCTGGTTATGTTTTCTTCTTAACTATTAAAGCCCCAACCTGATGACTTAGAGTTGAATACGGGTTCCACCAAACCCTGGCTGTGTGATCCTAGGATAGTCACTAAATTTGATTTCTTTGTCTGTAACCTAAGGATGGCATAATTCTCTTCTCAACATTGTTCAATGGCAACATAAGTTTTTCTGAGCTGTCTGGATGATCAGCTTTTGTTTAAGTACTGTCATGTGTACTTACATTCTTGTGGTTCATAAACATTATTAAATGGTGTTCTACTTGACTGATCTCTGAGAATCTCAGCAAAAATGTCATCTTTCTTGGTTATGGTGTTAATCTGGCACCAGCACAGGCAAATGTTGGCAATAAATGTTAATACTTACTGTAGTTGATATTAGTATCCACACAGTCATCTGTCATTCAAAATATATTTCTGTTTTGAGGATTAACTTCTCACTAGAAGCAATTTTAATAAAATTACATTCAGATTCCCTGACAATTTAATAAACTGAGATAATGACTTAAGATGGAGAAATAATTTTGCAGTGGAATAAAACACCACTTTAATCTTCTTACACAGCTGAGAAGAAAACTTACAAATTCTTAACAGATAAATTATGCTCTGTGTCAAGCAGAGGCCAAACAACATCACACACTATGCAAAAGAGTTTAAATATTCAATAAAATGTTGCAGAAATGAGTCATTTTATACTATGGTATAACTCTACCAACCAGAAAATAAGTTGGATCAACAGAGTCATCATTTATTTGGTAAGGAGATGTGCCATCTAGGTTGTATTTTTTAATTTGCAATTAAATTATTAATTTGCAAGGTAGTAATTTGCAATCTATCAATTGCAATCTAAAGTAGCAAATGTAAGATGTTTTGCCTAATGATATTTATTAGTGAACATAAATATTATTATTAAATAATCACTATTGAAATACATTTGTGACATATCCAAAGTAATTATGTCATCACAAACAATCACATTGTTTATTATACTGTATTGATTTTGTAGGGTATAAATTTTTTTCCAAGTGTACTTCTACTTCCCACTTTCTCTTCTATAAGGTTCAGTGTGGCTGGCTTTATGTTGAGGTCTTTGATCCATTTGGACTTGAGTTTTGTGCATGGTGATTGAAATGGATCTATTTTGATTCTTCTTCATGTTAATATCCAGTATGCTGGCACCATTTGTTAAATATGCTTTTTTTTCCATTTGATTTTTTTGCTTCTTTGTCAAAAATCAGGTGTTCGAAGGAATGTGGATTAATGTCCAGGTCTTTGATTTGGTTCCATGGGTCCTCCTATCTGTTTTTAGGCCAATACCAAGCTGTTTTCAGTACTGTACCTCAGTAGTAGAGTTTGAAGTCAGGGATTGTGATGCCACCAGAAGTTCTTTGATTGTACAGGACTATTTTGACGATCCTGGGTTGTTTGCTTTTCCATATGAAGTTGAGTATCATTCTTTTGAGGTCTGTGAAGAATTTGCTGGGATTATGATGGGCATTGCATTGAATCTGTAGATTGCTTTTGGTAAGATTGCCACTTTTACTATGTAAATTCTACCTACCTAAGAGCATGGGAGATCTTTCCACTTTCTGATGTCTTCTTCAATTTCTTTGTTCAAAGATTTTAAGTTCTTGTCATACAAGTCTTCCACTTGTTTGGTTAGAGTTACTCCGACATATTTTATGCTATTTGTTGCTATTGTGAAGGGGTGATGTTTCTCTGATTTCTTTCTTAGCCCATTTATCATCTGTGTACAGAAGGGCTACTGATTTTTTTTGAGTTAACCTATATCCTGCTACATTTCTGAAAGTGTTCATGAGTTGTAGTCATTCCTTGGTAGAATTTTTGGGGTCACTTATGTAAACTATCATGTCATCAGCAAATAGTGAGAGTTTGGGCTCTTCTTTTCCAATTTGTATCTGTTTGACCTCCTTTTGTTATCTTATTGCTCTAGATAGGACCTCAAGAAATATATTGAATAGATATGGAGACAGTGGATAAGCATGTCTTGTTCCTGATTTCAGTGGGATCGCTCGGAGTTTCTCTCCATTTAGTTTTATGCTGGCTGTTGGCTTGTTGTATATTGCCTTTACTTTGTGTAGGTATGTTCCTCGTATCCCTGCTCTCTCCAAGACCTTTATCATGAAGGGATGTTGTATTTTGTCGAAAGGTTTTTTAAGCATCTAATGAGATGATCATGTGGTTCTTATTTTTTATTTTGTTTATATGGTGGATTGCGTTGACAGATTTTCATATGCTGAACCATCCCCACATCTCTGGGATGAAACCCAATTAATAATGGTGGATGATGGTTCTTGTGTTTGATTTGTCAGTATTTTATTAAATATTTTTGCATCAATGCTCATGAGTGAGATTGGTCTGTAATTTTCTTTCTTAATAATTAATGTCTTTATGTGGTTTGGATATCAGGGTAATTGTAGCCTCATAGCAATAGTATAGCAGTGTTCCTTCTGTTTCTATTGTGTGGAACAATTTGAGTAGTATTGGTATTAGTTCTTCTTTGAAAATATTGTAGAATTCTGAGCTGCTGAAACCATCTGGTCCTGGGCTTTTTTTGATTGGGAGGCTTTTGATGACTGTTTCTATTTCTTTAGCAGTTATAGACATATCTAATTTGCTTATCTGGTCTTGATTTAATTTTGGGAAGTTATATTTATCCAGACAGTTTCCATTTCCTTTAAGTGTTCCAGTTTTGTGGAGTACCGGTTTCTGAAACATGATCTGATGATTCTTTCTATTTCCTCCACAACTATTGTTATGTTCCCTTTTCATTTCTGATTTTGTTAATTTGTATATTCTCTCTCTGCCTTTTGGTTAGTTTGGATAAAGGTTTTTCTATTTTGTTGATATTTTCAAATAACCAACTCTTTGTCTCATTGATTCTTTGTATTGTTTTCTTTCTTTCTATTTTGNATTCTCTCTCTGCCTTTTGGTTAGTTTGGATAAAGGTTTTTCTATTTTGTTGATATTTTCAAATAACCAACTCTTTGTCTCATTGATTCTTTGTATTGTTTTCTTTCTTTCTATTTTGTTGATTTCAGCTCTCAATTTGATTATTTCCTGCCGTCTACTTCTCTTGGGTGAGTTTGCTTCTTTTTGTTCTAAAGTTTTCAAATGTTCTGTTAATTGACTAGTGTGAGATTTTTCCAGCTTCTTTATTTGGCATTCAGTGCTATGAATCTTCCTCTAAACACTGCTTTCGTGATGTCCCATAAATTTTGGTATGTTGTGTGGTCATTTTCATCGAGTTTTAGAAAGTCTTTAATTTCATCTTTCATTTTTTCCTTTACCTGTTGTTGATTCAGATGAGCACTGATAATTTCCATGTGTTTGTGAGCTTTCCAGAATTTGTTTTGCTGATGAATTCCAGTTTTAAGCCATGATGATCTGATAAGATATATGGGGTTATTTCAATTTTTTTGTGTCTGTTGGGGTTTATTTTGTTACTTAGTATGTGGTCAATTTTTGAGAAGGTCTCATGAGGTGCTGAGAAGAAAGTATATTCTTTTATGTTTGGATGGAATATTCTACAGATGTCTGTTAAGTCCATTTGAGTCATAAAATCTGATAGTTCCTTTATTTCTCTGTTAATTTTTTGCCTGACTGACCCGTCCATTGGTGAGAGTGGAGTACTGAAGTCTCTCACTATTAGTGTGAAGGGTTTAATGCATGATTTAAGCTTTAGAAGTTCTTCTTTCACATATGAGGTGCCCTTGTATTTAGGGCATAGATGTATTGTTATTTTCTCTTGATAGATTTTTCCTGTGACTAATATGAAATTCCTTCTTTGTCTTTTTTGATTGATTTTAGTTTGAAGTCTATTTTGTTAGATTTAGGATAGCTACACCAGCTTGTTTCTTAGGTCCATTTGATTGGAATTTTTTTTTCCAATCCTTTACTCTTAGGTGATATCTGTGTTTGAGGGTAAGGTGTGTTTCTTGTATTCAGCAGAAAGATGAATTCTGTTTTTATATACAATTTGTTAGCCTGGGTCTTTTTATTGGTTAGTTGAGTCCATTTATATTAAGGGATATTAATGACCAGTGATTGCTACCTCCTTTTAATTTAATTTTTGTTGTGGTGATGTTAATTTGTGTGTTTTCCCATTTTTTGGGATTTGCTGTTGTGAGATCATCAGTTTTCTGTGTTTATGTTGATGTAGCCAAGTTCCTTGAGTTGGAATTTTACTTCTAGTAGTTTGTGTAGTGCTGGGTTTGTGGCTAGGTATTGGTTAAATCTATTTTTGTCATGGACTATCTTGTTTTGTCTGTCTATGCTGATTGAAAGTTTTGCTGGGTGTAGTAGTCTGGGCTGGCATCCATGGTCTCTTAATGTCTGCATAATGCTTGACCAGGACCTTCTAGATTTTATTGTCTCCATTGAGAGGTCATTTGTAATTCTGATAGGTCTGCCTTTATATGTTACTTCGTCTTTTCCCTTTGCAGTTCTTAACATTATTTCTTTATTCTGCATGTTTATTGTTTTGATTATTATTTGACTAGAGGACTTTTTTTTCTTTTTGATCCAATCTGTTTGGTGTTCTGTTTGCTTCTTGTATCTTCATAGGCATGCCTCTCTTTAGGTTGGGAAAGTTTTCTTTTATCATTTTGTTAAATATATTTTCTGTTCTTTTGAGTTAAATTCCTTTTTCTATGCCTATCATTCTTTGGTTTTGTTTTTTCATGGAGCCTAATATTTCCTGGATATTTTGTGTTAAGCTTTTTTATATTTAATGTTTTCTTTGTCTGATAAGTTTACTTCCTCTATTGTATCTTCAGTGCTTGAGAGTCCCTCTTTCTTCTCTTGTATTCTGCTGTTTATGCTTGCATTTTTGGTTCCTGATCATTTTCTCATGATTTCTGTTTGTATAATTCCCTTGGCTTATGTGTTCTTTATTGTCTCTATTTTAGTTTTCATGTCTTGAGTAGCTCCTTTCATATGTTTGATTGTTTTTCTTTAAGGGATTTGTATTTTTTAATTTGTATTCCAATTTTTTGTTTGTCTTTTCTTTCATTTCTATGAGGGAATTTCTCATTTCCTCTTTAAGGGGCTCAAACATTCTCCTGAAGTTATTTTTTAGGTCATTTTCTTCTGCTTCATCTATATTTGGTTGTTCAAGTCTTGCTGTTGTAGGGTCTCTAGATTTCTCTCATGTCGTGTTCCTCTTTGTGGTGTTGCGTGTTATCTTACCTTCTCACCCTTCTTTTCATCTAAGTGGTGTAGTTGGGGCTGTCTGTGACTCTGGTGATCAATTTTCCAGGTGCCAGTGGATCCAAAACTCAGACAGTTGCTCCTTGTGGTGCAGTCAGTGCCAAAGTTTCAGTCACCCTATTGGTCACTCCATGTTCCTGGAGATTGCTCAGAATTCCTGGGGGTTGCTCCACTCCTGTGGAGTTCACTGTCTCAGGCCTGCTGTAGCCTAGCATGCTGACTCAGACCTGTTTATGTAAATGTCCCTGGTCTGGATTTGCTCCTTGGAGGTTCCTGGCTTGGGGATGGTCCCACAAAGGTCTCTGGCTCTTATCTACTCCCTTGGAGTCCCCAGACTCAAGTGCGCTTAGACCTGCAGAGTTCCTGGCTCAGGCCTACACCTGCAGAGGTCCCACACCCATGCTGGCACCTGCAGAGGTCTCTGATTTCTACCTATACCCTCGTAGGTCCCAGACTCATGCCTGGACCTACAGAAGTCTTTGGCTCTGGCCTCCTCCCTCAGTGGTTGCTCCCCTGTATGCACTCTTGTGGAGTTTGCTGTCTCAGGTCTGCTCCAGCCAAGGTCAAAGTCCTGTTTCTGTAAATGTCCCTGGTCTGGATATGCTTCCACTCAGGTGGAGTTCACTGTCTCAGGCCTGTTCTGGCCTAGGTCACTGATTCAGTCCTTTTTACTGTGGCATCACCATCCTATGCCTGCTCCTGCCCAGATGGCTGGCTCAGTTCTGCCTCTGCAAATGTCTCTGGTCAGGATCTGTTCCTGTTTCCATGGAGCTTACCATTTCAGGCATGCTCTGGCTTACATCGCTGGCCTAGCCCTGTTCCTATGAAGTTCACTGTCTCAGGCCAGCTCTGGGCCAGATCACTGGCTCAGTCCTGTTCCTGTGAAGTTCACTGTCTCAGACCTGCTCTGGCCTAGGTCGCTGGCTCAGTCCTGCTCCTGTGGACTTCGCTGTCCCAGGCCCACTCCGGCCCAGGTTGTTGGCTCAGTCGGTTTTTAAAATTTAACCTGCCATGTATTTGGATTGCTTTACTATAAGTTGTGAGTTATAGGTAAAGATATTGATGGTCTATGGTTTCTTAGGTAGATGTGAAACTTCAGTAAGAATAATGTAGATCAAAATCAAACAGTTGTACTAATTTTTTCTTGCTCTTGAGAGTATGAAACATCGAGAAATATTGCATTGGTGTAAGCTGTTTTACTTTCCTGATGTTAAACTATGTTCTTTCCAAAGGTAATGTAAAAACTCAGCTGAAATTTTAATATTTAGTTTAATTTAAGAATGCATTTTGTAGGCTTAGTTGTTATTGACAGATGTGATGATGATTATTGTGATGATGATTCTGCAAAACTCAAAATGATGTTCTTACTCCCATCAATGGGGCCTGGCTGAATTTCTGTTGACCTGTTGATTATTTCTGTCCAATTGGCATAAATAATGTAACTTTGCAATTTGTCATTTCTACTCCACAAAACAGAAAACATAGGCTAGAGAGTCTGAATGAGAAATGCCTGAACATGTAGAAAATAAAATTTAAATAGAAATTTCTGTCTAGATGATTACCACATATTTGGGTAATACATTTACATATTTGGTTTTATAAGTTATGGTTTTCTTTATAATAATCCCAAAGTCTATATAGTTTAAATCATTTGTTTTGATTAGTTGATGAGGCCTATGGTATGAGAACTCAGAAATAAGAAATTCATTGGAAGACATTTCCAGTTGTAAGACAAACAAATTATGATAATTTGTTAGTCAGAGCAGCCCCAGAAGCCCTCAGAACAATAAAGGTCCTTACCATTCCTCTTGGTTGCTCTTTGGAATATCTCAGCAAGACAGTGCTACTAAGGATACCACACAGTTTTTATAATAGCTTTTTATTTTTGAAATTATAGTATACCATTTCCTTTTTTCCTATTTACATTCTCTCTCTCTCTCTCTCCCCGAAATTCTTTCTCTCAACTTCATAGTCTCTCTTTCTTTAATTGTTCACACACACACACACACACACACACACACACACACAGGCACGCACACAGTCTTACATATATAACTACAATGTGCCCGGTCCATGTACTTGTATAGAAATGATTTCAGAGCTGATCACTTGGAATGGGCTTACTATTTGGGGGTCTATGCTCTGGGGAAGATTATTTCTTCTGCTCTTGGTATTCTTTAGTTGCCTATAGTTCTTTTTTTAAGTAGTAAAAATAATTTATTTAAGGAAAGGAAAGCGTTATTTTCAATTTATATATAGAAATCTTATAGCAATATCAAGATAAATACCCTAGAAAAATTGCATTAAAAATGTCAACTCATCATAAAGAATCCATAAATGGACTCAGCACCCAATCCACTTGACAACATGCTTATTCATCATTGTTAGTCTTCATGGGCAGTCTTTTATGAGCTACTGTTAGAGACCACCACAGAATTCCTTGTACCTGACTGTGTTCACCATTGATGGAGATGTAGATCATTTACCCTTGTACTCGGATGCTGGGAGTATTAAATTATACAGCTGCCTTGAAAACCTTGCAGTGTCTCCCCCTCTTTTTTATTGTTTTTATTGCACTATACATTCCTTTGTTTAGGGTTGAGACCTATGAGTTTTCTCCCTTTAGTGATTATTTTTTTCATCACTGTTTGGGTTGTTTCAGTAGCTATGTTTTTGAGACTTCATTATGACATTTCAAGGCGACACAATCTCACAGCAAACTTCCTGTTCCTCTGGCTCTTACAGTCTTCCCACCCCTTCTTCCACAATGATCCCAGAGCTGTAGGTACAGGAGTTTTTACAAGATATAGGCAAACCAAGCTGGAATAGAACTGGAAACTTTCTCTCAGCTAGCTGATTTTACATCTCTGAAAGGTGTTATATAGACTGCTGGGAAGCAAAGAGATCAGTGATCTCACTGATGAACACTGTGAAGTAAAATACTAAACCTTTAGGCCAGAAGGAACTGTTGTGCAACACCAACACAATGCTTGTGGTGATAGCCACCTACTTCCTAACTGGATGTGAGGACCGCTCCCCAGCAGGAAATTCATGCCTGGTACTATAAACCCACTCAAACACCCAAGGGCCCTGTGAATGAACCTACGACTGTTATTTAGCTAAGGACATGTGAAAACAAACCATCATCTAAATCTTTTTCTATTTTATTTTATTACTTTAAAAAAATTACCAATCCAAATTCCCACTTACTCCCCTCCTCCCACACCCGTCTCACTCCCTCCACACACCCTCCCTTCCACCCCATTTAATCATAAGAGAGGAAAAGGCACCCCACCCTGTGAAATGTTTAAGGCTCTCGTCACTACAACCAGGTTGAACAAAGAATATATCCAAAGAGAACAGGATCCCCCAAAGCCAGTACATGCAGTAGAGACAAATATCAGTGCCATTGTCATTGGTCCTTCCGTCTGCCCTGTCAACCACATTCAGAGGGACTAGTTTGATCCCATGCTCGTACATTCCCAGTCCAGTTGGAGTTGGTGAGCTCCCATTAGCCCAGTCACATTGTCTCAGTGGGTGAACACCTCATGGTCTTGACTCCTTTGCTTATACTCTCCATCCTTCTGCTCTCCAACTGGACCTTGGGAGCTAAATCTTTATGTTATATCCATAGGCAAATGCTACAGATGCATTACCCAGAAAAGCTATCCCTTTGCAATAATCTGCTACTCAAGCTACTGAGAATAAGTGACAGTTGAGTGCTCAGCCCCACACAGAATACTTCTCCTGCTCTCTCTAAGGCACAGGAAACATCATGCAGAGGGAGTGGAAATAATGTTAAGAGCTAGATGGTAAGGAGCAGGATCACAAAATTCTGTGTTCTGGACATAATACTGCCATTGCACTTGTGATCTGATAATAGTTACAGTTAGTAATGACCAATAGTGCAACAGAAGTTATACAGGTTCTGCTCAAACCTGGAATGGTAATCAGTCAACTGTAGATAGGAAGAGACCCACGGGATTATAGCCAACCCACCGAACTGTTAACTACTGGTGGATTCTGAGACAAGACAATCACTGATGCTTGTGCATCCATAGAAGAGTCAAAACTTGTGTTCATTCAGATATATTGAATTGGTTATATTCAGAGAGTTGACAGACAAAACACAAAGACATGAATGTGAGCAAAGGAGTTGACAAAGAGATAGGGATTGACAGGGATGGAAGAAAGACACGTGAGGACAGGGTTAAAAGACACAAGAATGCATCATGCACATGTGTAAAATTGTCAAAGAACAAAGATTAATAAAAGTTTTACATCCATATAAAAGAACTCCGTTGATCCTTGCTTATAATAAAATACTATTGCTGGAACAACAGATTTTTGGATTTGCATACCTCCAAGACTGACTTTATTTAGGGGCTCACTGAGAACTTCAAAGCAGAACATACTTTTAAACACAGACATGCACACAGACACACAGACACACACACACACAGACACACAGACACACACACACACACACAC
>LOEQ01003872.1:271088-281938 GCA_001685075.1 Bramus lutescens
ACACACACACACACACACACCAGTACAGGTGTGAAATGCAAAACAAAGACAGTATCTTCGACAGCAACAGCCCATGTCTCAGGAGGACAGAAAACTGAGAAACGGCATCAGCTGTGCCACCTGAGCTTACGCCCTTGAATTGATATTAAGTAACACTTCACTCATTATAGCCTTTCATCTCCCTTGCTGATACCTTTTAATTTTTAAACAGACCTATTTTACAAATCATAGCCTCTTTCATGTGTTCTCCCAGCTATAGAATTTATTTTGCAAGCAAAATATCGAAACAGTAAGCATCCTAAGAGTGAAACAGGTTAAAGCTCATTAGCAGCAGGGAGCAGATGTCGTGAAACTCTGGCAGGTTCCCCTACATTTCCCTCTCAGTGGGGACATTGCACCAAGCTGTGAGTTAGTTGTATAGCACAATGCTTGGCTGCTATTTCAGCAAAATGCACCTCTATTGCTTCAAGAGTGACACTAAGAATTCACTTTGATTTTGATTTTTTCTCTGCAACAATAACATCTACAAAGACCCTGCAGAGCTAAAATCAAAAGTTGAGCACTGACTGCCAGCTAATCAAGAGACTATTTATACACACACGCTCACATGCTCACACACATGTATGTATGTATAAACTGATAAGAAAGTAATTATAGATTGTAAAGTCATTTCACCTTTAAAAATATTAACTTTTGACAAATAGAGACCCCAGACCCTGGATAAAACCAGAAATTTCTCCTCTCAGACTTGCTTGGTATGCCATGCAACATTTAATGTTCAGTAGGATGAATGTTACATAACAGATAATAGATTACTGTGTGAGGATCATAGTAGCACACTGATTATGATATAAACTAAAAGCCAATGGGGTCTGTTACTGAAGAATCCTATTTTAAATTATCAGACCAGAACTTTATGTTTTGTGTAGTTTTAACATAGTGGTTTATTTGAAGAAATGTAGCTATTTCAACCAAACTCAGGTACATAAAGAGGTACATATTAGCAACATCTTATTGAATTTTCCCTAGCTGTTATAATACTTTCTTGAAACTAGAAGTACTCTTCGCATGTATCAAAATTGTTGGAGAGATTATCCTCTGCATGTATTCGCCTAGACTGGGTATCCAGGATATATTGAGAGGCCCTAACTTATTTGCAGAAGTGAATACATACTACAGAACCAATTCATGGGGTTGCCTACAAATCAGACTGCAATCAATATAAACAGAACAATTGGTAAATTTATCTGCTTATTCTTAAAACTCAGTAGATTACTCTCCAAACTGATGTTCAATATTTGTTGAGTCTGTAGGTTCAGGTTTTGCAGTAGATTCCTTCAGCCATGTCTGATGGACAGGACACATTTGGAAGAGCGACATTAGCAGCATTCTACGTAAATTACTCTAAAGGGCCCAGAAAAAGGAAAAGAATACTCTTAGAAGTACAATTATGGCTAGAGTTGGGAGCTCTATTCTGAGTGTTCTTGGTTTCTAACCAAACTTCGAAATCCTCCTCAGAAAAGTAATAGGAGCCTTAAATCCTAAAGTAGAAATAAATGTTAAGACAAGCCTCAAGTAGAGGTTAAATTCTTCATTAAAATTCAAATGCCAAAGTCAAAAGTGTCATTATATTAAGAAACTGCCCTACAAAATGCTCACCCATATATAAGGTCATTTGACTGCTCTGAATTGTTTGACCCATTGTTCAATGTAACGAGAAGAAAAAAAGCTTTACAGTATCTCTAAAACAGGCACTGTGTGTGCACTGAGCTGTAACTGGGTACCATAATGTATATCATGTAGATCATGTCTTTGAAAAGCAATATCAAGTCTTCCAATGCAGTCACTGGCAGGTACCATTGCGAGTTAATAGTAATCTGGGACTGATACACCCCTGAGTGCTCACGGGATGGCAGATCTTGTTAAGATGCTAGCACTTCACTGTTCAGTCACATGTCTGAACATTTGCTCTCCCAAAGCTGTTTCCTGCAGAGATCTTGTATCTGTAAGGATTTTCCTAATGATTTTTTATTGCAAATATGCAATATAAAGCTTCGAGTGACTCCTGCTTTTCAGTAAAGCTAGCACTTGAATAGGAAGAAGATAATTGAATTAAAATGAAGAAAGGTGTACAGGTAAGCTGACTGGAAACATAACTCCAATGTGGTAGGAAAAGTCACATAACAAATGGTAGGAAAAGTATGCTCTCTGGTTTTCTACAGGTATGTAAAACTTCTGACATTATGCCCACCTTTGTGAATAATTGCTCCCGGGCTTCTGTCTTCTTTCCCAAAAATCAAGAAAATGACAAGGAGAGAAGAATGAATGCAAAGTCAATGAAAGTAGCCTGAACCAGGGTTTCAACCAGGGTTGAAGATATGCTCATCAAAACTCAGTTCCATTGACAGATCAGGTCCAAGGCAGAGGCAACATCTGAGTGCTAACAGAACTGAAGGACAGTGTTCTGAGCATGATTTCCGAAGAGGAAGAGAAGAGAAATGGTTTAAATTCCCCCTGAGCCATAGCCTAGATCAATGTGTAATTAACTGTGCATGATGGCTTCAGGTGAGTCGTGCAGCAGCCTAACCTGCAGACACAAAACACTGGGCTGTTGTTCTTCAGTAAATAGAAAAACAAAGCAGCGATACCCATTCCCAGGAGGTAGAGCTGAAGACAGGGGTGAAGGTTTCATGGCGTGGCTGCTATCAAACCAATGAAAATTTTCGCATGAAAATTTGAACACTCAAAGTACTAGGTACCAAAGAACCATGGGATCCTAAAGATACAGGGCTGGACAAAAACATAAGCATTGTCTGTGAGAGCCACTCATTTTTTATAGGAGGGAAACAAGAAGCTTTTGTTTTGTTCGCCAGTTAAAAGCACTTCACATCTCTGTCTACAGCTGGATAATCTATCAGGATGCCCAATGGGAACATGCCTCAGAAGCACCCAGCATTTTGAGAAAAGTGGTGCAATCATTATAACTAGAAAAGAAAAAGGACAACCCATTCACACCTATCTCCTTTTAGAAAATCTGGGGGAGGATAAGGTACAAACCCCGCTGGAAAATACGTTAGATACATGACCTGGATATTTTCTTTTAAGTTGCATCTGGAACTATGTTTAGCTTTATGGTATGTTTTCTAAGCAGTGAGATTATGGTCTTCTGGCTCAAACATGTCATCAAAATTTCCCTTTAAATGCCTCCTTATTCAGTATTTCAGCATTCACATCCTTGTCAGCTGTGTTGATTTTCAGAATTTCTATTCTGTGGCTGAAGCCACAGATTATTGTTATACTTCCATTTCCCCCATCTTACTCACATCTATTTGCTCCTGGGAGATAAATTGCTTAACTTAGAGTGATCCCAATTAGTCGCCCATTATATTGTTGGTTTTTAAGTCTTTGGACATGTCCGTTCTCTGGTTCAGTGATTAAAGATGCTTGCTGCTGAGGCTGATGATTGGAATTCAAACCCCAGGACCCACATGGAGAGGATTGACTACTCCAGATTGCTCTTTGACCTTCACTCATGCATCACAAGGCAGTTATAAACACACATACACAAACGATATATCTAAATAAAAGATAATCAAGACTGAGCAAGATATTTAGGGTGGTGGACACCTGTTATCCCAGCACTCAGGAGGTGAAGTAAGGAGGAGCACCCAAAGGCTAAGGCCAGCCTGGGCTACATAGTCCATCATATTTGACTTTCACCAGAGCCTCTAATGTGACATAGCTAAAATAAAAGAAAAGAAAAGAAGATGAAGTCATTGGACCTTCACTTCAGTTGGCTTTCCTGAGTTATGTCAACTTTGTGAAAAAAAATAGGAATTTTTTACTTAATAAAGAAAATAGCAATAGTCATTCATACAAATGAAAGATGAATCGATAATATCTGATGGGTGTAACTAATACTCATTTAACAAGCTCTTGCATATTAATTCAACTTTATGCTTCTTGCTTTTCAAAATTGTCATACAAAGTAATGTTCCCTTATGGCCTTTTTGTACATACTTTAGGCTGATCTCCTAGCACTCTTCCCCCTCTTCTCTCTGCCCTCAGTCCCTGTGTGTACCCTTGTCTCCACTCTCAGCATCCTGCCCCATCTGCTTTCACATTGCATGTACTCTACAGGTCCTCTCCACCTCTCCCTGTATTTTCTATCATTTTGCTTTTCCTTTCACATATTCATCTAAATAGCTATGGAAATTCTCCTTTTCCAGAGAGAAATTTAATTGTAGGGGAAAAGAAGAGGAAGTATATTCAGCAGGATGCTGACTTCACTCTTGTTCTGTCTTTAATAGGTGAAGAAATATCAGGGTTAAAATACTACGTTAACAGTCTGACTTTAGAAATCACAGGGAAAGAATTAGCCAAGGAGTTATTAAATGTACCTACAGAATTTATTTCACCCCATAAGTGATGGAGAAGATGTCTGGGAGGGTTAACTAATTAGTCGACCCTAAGACAGCATACGGACGGTGGCACCCACTTGCCTGGGACCGTCAAAGGGGGATGAGAGATCACAGGGAAACAAGTTGGGAACAGGATGAGCCACCCAAGGGGAGAAGGAAGAACATAGAAACGGTTCGTAGAAGCCCTAAGATAATGCTGTGCCGCAGTGCTCCTGTCGCGCTCCTGTTTTGATGTGGAGTCTTCATCGAGAGTCTATTATAATTGACTTTTGCTCAGAGCATCTAATATGACAAGGTTCGGGTGAAGACTCTGATGCCAATCAAAGAGAAGGACAAGAGAATCTTGTTAAAAAAAGACTCATTTCCTTCTCAACACTGCTTCCCTATATACTTTTAATGCTGCCCTCTAGGATTCATTTTTATTTCCTCCCTAAGTTCCGGATTGTTAGGAGAGTCCTCTTATTCATGTTGCCCAGAAACAAAAGAGCCCGCGGTTTTTTAACGCAGGCTTTTTTTTTTTTTTAAGATGTGCTCTCTCCGGTTTTGTGCCAAAGTCAAAGGAAAAGATAATAGATGAGCACAAGGAGACCCGAAGCTTGATAGAGCAGCTCCCCTTTTCCAGAGAAGGAGAGAGTACCTCTTTCTCATTAAAAGTAAAAGCCCAGAAGCCACTAGCTGAAATTGGCCCCTGGAAACCCAGGTGTCTTCAACTCATCAGAGCACACAATAGCCCTGTTGTGTATAAAGAAAAGGAAAATAGAGAACAACAAAAACACACCATACCTAACAATGGGCTATTATTTTGGTTGTGATTTTTTTTCTTAAGATAAAGTACGTGATGTGCATTTTGTAAAATCAAATATGGCCAGTTGGCTGCATTATTACTTACAGGATTACAAAGTCCATTGTTTCCTATTCTGTTAAATTATCTAAATCCATAACTAACTGTGTACCACACATTGTATCCTGGCATCCATTTCCTCTACTGCACTTCAACCAACCACACAGCTGTCTTGAACCACTAAAATATAATCATTTCACATGCAAGGAAAAATGATATTGTGAAGGATAAAATCAAACATTTAGGTAAAATGTTAGCAACATAGTTTAAGGCATGCAGCACATATCCAGTGGAGGTCATATTCAAGAACAAGGGCAAGGAACAGGGTAGGGTGCTTGTTTGTAACCTAACCATATAGCTTCCTGGAATGTGTGGATTTGGATTCTTAAAGTGGCCTATAAGCAGATCTGGTAGCCAGCTGGGATTTATGAGTAAGCCTCCACATATTGCATAAGATACTTTAAAAGTATCTTACCACTTGGTAAAAATGCCCAGGGCATGTTGGTTTTTGATCCAGAATTCCCATGGAACAGGCACTTAAGGGTTAATAGCTAGCTTTCTAGAACTTGCTCTGATTGACTGGTTAACACTGAGCAGGTCAGCTTCTCAGAGCCACATTTCTGGGCATTGCGTGTGGCCCTTATCGGAATCTTCTTGGAGCAGCTGGTCTTGTCTTGCAGGAACTTCAGCTCCCTTGGTAATTTGGAAATTTGGGGGCTCAGAGGGAGGCAGAAGACCCATCTCCAAGTGTGGGCTGACTGACATGTCACAGGTGGGTGCTGTAGCAGGTAACAGTAACATTCAGGATGATGAGGTCAGGAAAGAATTATGAGTCTTGATAAAAAAGAGTATTCCTCAGTTAGTAGAGTAGGTTGTTCAATCATGTAATGAGAGTCGCTGGCATAAGAAAAGCTGGTGTCTAAGTGCGACCTTGCTATTTAAGGCAGAGGAAACATGGCTCTCCAAATACTCACTAGAATATTTTACCTTGTTAAATAGATTACAGAATAAAAATGATCATAAGTGATAGATGTTGCCACACCTAATCAACTTATCTTCTTTTAAATATTTTAAGTGTTGATAATTTGCTATTTTTGAGTCACTATTAAACTTTTATTTCAATGATAAGAGAACCCTTGCTGGAGATTGTGATAATAATAATAAATATAATAAAGGGATATAATAAATAAAGGGATATAAAGGCACAGGGAACCCTGAGACTGACAGAAAATCTATCCCTTTTTCTAAAGTGAGAACAAGCAAAAGCAGGAAAAAAACTCTTCCTTGTCGAAGATTAAACCCAGAAAACTATTTGCTGAAACTCTCTCTGCTTCTGCCCACTTCCTGGCGCTATAAGAGGAAGTGGGTAGAGCATCTGAGAAATTCTGGAAGAAGTATGAAGACAAGGGTTTGAGAGAGCAATATTAGCATAAGCCTGCCAAATTATAAATAGCTGAACCCTGATGCATAGATAGATTCTGAAATTCAATGATGCCTTACTTACAATGTTTTTGACCTTAGACTAAAAGGAAGTTTGCCAAAGTCTTGATGTTGTTATATATTTTTTCATATCACCAATTAAGATACTTACAATAAAGATAGCATTGACATAGAGGCATTTGAATTTGCAGCATGCTTAAATTACTTGAGGTAGGGAGCTGGAGAGATATCTCAGTGGTGAAAAGCACTGGCTGTTCTTCTAGTGTGTCTGAATTCAGTTCCCAATATTCACATTGAACAGTGGCTCACAACCACCTACAACTACAGCCACAGGAGATCCCGAATCCGCTGGCTTCCCTAAGGGCACCTATGTTCCTTCCTGAGTGTGTGTGTGTGTGTGTGTGTGTGTGTGCACATGTGCTCACATGCATGCACATATGCAAATTATTAAAAAGATTTTTAAAACCTAAATAAATAATTTGAATCAAAACACATTGCACAAAACTTTGAAGTAATAAAAGGAAAAAAGGTCCAATTTTATCATTTTTTTAACCATGGGGAATTTTGCATAAGGGGTTTGGATCAGATCTGCCCCCTCCCCTCCAATTCTTCCCATATTCCCACCACTTTTCCTTCCCACCTTCAAGTGTTCTTTTTGAAACTCACTTAGTGCTACCAGAGTGTGCATGGCTGTTAGGCCATCTGCTGGAACATGGGCAGCCTAACAGGGGAAGCCTCCCTGAAGAAAACTGCCCCTCCCTCCCACCATCTACCAATTGACTTTTGAGTTCAGTCCAACTACATAACAAGCAAAGTAGTTCCAGGAAGCCACATTCAGGCAAATTGGGATTTGCTTGAATGTGTATATTCAAGCAGATGCCCCCTCTTTAAGTTGAACATCTCTCTGGAATTCTTGAATGACTTCTCCACTGTCTCTGTACTCAAATGTGGATGCCCCCCCCACTACACCAGCACCCTAATTATACCACAAACCTAAAGCCTTGTAAGTGGGACAGGTTGACCTGGGTAGAATTTTTACTTCAAAAGCCCAAACAACCACCTTCTTCTTACTTCTGTGATAAGAGTTCTCCAAAATCTGAGGAATGACCTGGCTGTAATTCACAACAGAGTCTGCCATCTTAAATGCAATAAAGTGCGAGCACAGATTCCGGTTATAGAAGGACATTTCTGTCTAGCGTGCAATGGATCATTTTAAAATTGGAACTAAGTGCTGAACAGAGAAATCCAGGGTGAAAATGACAGCAGTGATGTGGGATGGGCTGGGAGAGGACTTTCAAAAATAATACCAATATTTGTTTTCATGTGGGGCTGTTCAAAAATATGCTAATCTTATCATTTTGATTTACTGGTTTTACTTAATATTTACAAAAGGTCAGTTATGTAGAATTTTACATCATGTAGTATATGTTACATGGACTTTCAGTGTACCCTTTTTTCCCACAAAGTAAAGATAATAGACTTGATTGATGCCTTTGGCTGGGGGAATAACTGCTCCAAAACTGAATAGATTGTCAGTCCTTTTGTGGAGTGCTTAAGAAGATGCCAGCGATTCATGTTTTCATATCTGAAGACGTGGAAATCTTGCTTTAGGATTTCTAGCTATTTTAGGATACTTCTCCCAATGATTCAAATAAGAGAGGCTATCCTATAGTTGGGGTATTTTACCCTCATAGAAGTTGTTTCTTCTGAACTACTTGTAGGTGTTCCTGTGGGAGACATCCACATGCTATTCTGATGTAGGAAGAAGGTGAAGATCTGAGATCGTTTCCGGTTTTCCTCTCATTTCAGCCTTGTTGCCTCCATACAAGAACAATTATTAAGTTTCTAGAAATAGCTGGACTTCTTCTGAGCAACTGGCTTGCTTTGATCCCATGGACATTGCCAAATTTGTATCAGAATGTTTCCCTTTTGCATAGACTACTAAACAATCTTCTGGCCAAAGCTGACACGGACAGAGACTTCATACATGTATGGTTTACATACAATATCGGTTGGCATTGTTTATTGCAAGCTAACAAATATTTAGTGATCATGCAATATGAACCAGGTACTATGCTTTAAATTTCCCAACACAGAACTTTTTATAATATGCACTTTTCTAAGCTATTGAACATGAATTCTAGGCTCCTAATTTTTAAGACTACATATTGCAGCCATATTTCTCCAAACTAGAGAATTAACTTGCTTCATTTCTGGCAAGAAAGATGGTTTTCTATAAATTCCAATCACATCATATGGTTTGGTGCAAAATGAACTATCTATATGCATGAAACTAATTGCTTAATAGCCCCACTAACATATGTTTTCTGAAAAATGTACACACACACACAACAAATGTAATTGGTGAAATCCTTTGCCTCAAAGTCTCAGCAGAAAGTTGTAAGTAAATCAAGAAACTTGCATATGAAATTACTCGTTTATTCTACCCTTTGCATGAAGAGCATGATAACACTATTCGTCTCTGAAAGCTAAGTGGCTATTCTCTCTGGAAACCAACTTCATTGCACAAACAGATAGAAGTGTGTTGAGCTCTTTCTAAAAGAAACCAAGGTGTATTATAGGCCCAGACAGCTTTACCTGAGAAATCATCATTGAAGAAAGCTGCCCTGATGGAAAACCACTCTTTGTGTCCTAGTTGGGTTTCTACTGCTGTGATAAACACTGTGATCAAAAGCTACTAGTTCATTTTGTTCACTGTTTTGAACCCTGAGAGAGGAAATCTTAGAGGCTGGAAATGTAAGGTTTCCATTACTTTTTCTCGTTTTATAGCTAACAGTCCATTGTCCAGGGAATTCAGGGCAGGAATGCAATGCAGGAACTTGAAGTAGGGGCCTGAAAGGAATGCGCTTACAGATTTGATCCTCATGGATTGCTCAGTTTGCTTTCTTATGCAACCCACCTGCCCAGTGGTGGCTCCTGGCTCAGTAGGCCAGGGTCTCTAACATCATTCATCAGGCAGGAAAATGCCTTATAGACTTGCCAGCAGGCAATACGATGGGGACCTTTTCTCACTTGAGCATCCTCTTCCCAAACAATCCTAGCCTGTGCCAAGTTGACAACACCACCAAAAAACTTTGTAGTTGAATGCAGGTGATACCTCACAATAAATCAAGACAACTAGGATGTGACTATAAAAATAGAAGAGAAACACTCTACTTAAATAATGCATGATTATGTGTGTACTGATTATGCATGCTTGTATGTGTGATGTATTCACATGTAGGTGGATACGCCTGTGTGTACATACCTGTGTGCCTGTATGCCTGTCTGTGTGGATTCTTGAAGGCCAGAGGAAGACGTGCCCAGCTCTTCACTCTCTGCCTTATTTCTTTGAGTCAGAGTTTGTCACAGAATTTGGCATGAGGCTGATGCCCATCAAAAGCCCCAACAATTCTCCTGTCTCTGTCCCCATAAGGCTGATGCTATAGGTGCACATGTGGCCTAGGGTTCCCCGGATCTAAACTCAGGTATGCATTTGTGTATAGAAAGCGTTCTCATGCACTGCCCATCTCTCTAGGCCTGGAAAGATGCAGTTTATTTGACTGTCGTTCATTCTCCTTTTTTACTGAGAGAAAAGCAGTAAGGAGTGCAAGCCAAATTTCTCCACTTCTACAACAATTCATTGTTCTATTTTCTGTGTAATTCTACAACAATTCTACAATTTATTGTTCTATTTTCTGTGTAAATTATAGAAGGCAAGATACCAGACTCATATGATAGATAAGAATAGGGTACTGGGTGCATAATCAAATTGGCTGGGGTGAAGAAACAGAGACGATCAGGAAAACAAGAATGGAGAAGAGGAGAACACACACACCTCTCAAGGCAGGTGCAGAACTCTGGAAATGGGCTACCCCAGCATTGTGACATCAGCGCTGTATAGACTCCAGCACAGTCACACAATACAAAATAAAAATGGAGCTCCTCATGAACAACTGGAATGTAGAAAAGCTGGTGTTCCCTCAGAAGTCATGGTTTCCAAAAAAGAGATAATTTGCACCCCCAAATAAAGAACCCATACCCAGAGATTGAAGAAAAACACTGGGACTTTCTATCCATCTCTTCCTCTCCTCCCTTCCCACCCTCCACATTTCCCTTCCTCCATATTTTCCTCCCTCCCTCCCTCC
>LOEQ01003872.1:282161-294232 GCA_001685075.1 Bramus lutescens
CAGCCAGTACATGAAGTAGAATAAAAACCCAGATCCATTGTCCTTAGCTTCTCAGTCAGCCCTCATTGTCAGCCATGTTCAGAGAGTCCAGATTGATCACATACTCCATCAGTCCCAGTCCAGCTGGCCTTGGTGAGCTCCCATTAGATCAGCGACATCGTCTCATTTGAAGAAGAAAACTAACATTATCTTCAGGTGGTTGAGGAATTTTCTCCTCTTAGACATCTGTCATTTTGAGTAGTTCTTGTCCATTGTTCAGTCATGGTTTTATTGTTATTATTGTTTGGCTGTTTGTTTGTAATAAATTATTCAAAATTTAGTAAATTAGTCCCCTTCCCTTCTACCACTATTTCTTAGGTGCTATCTAAATTTCATATATCTTTCAGTGAGTAGTCCACTCGGTCTATGTTATTGGCACCTTATCTTTGTCATGTCTGGTTCATAGAAATGCAAGATGTAATTTTAATATTTACCTGTCCCATTCTACTGATTTATGCATAGGATTCTGGCTGTAATAGTTCTGTGACAATTTTAGTATTTGTGTGTAGAATATATTCCATGTTGAATATGACCTATTCCTTCCTTCAGCATTTAAAACCTATGTTTTGCCTTTCTGAACCATTGTACCATTTATTAACTTATGCTTTTGGTTGTTTGTAGTGGTCCTAGGATTCAGCTCAAAGCTTTGCCCATGCTAAGCCAGCACTCTACCACTAAGCTACATTGCTGGTCTTGAACACTGTCATTTTTGAAAACAGATTCATGTTCCTAAAATAATCTCATTAGAATTTTGACTGATATTTTAAAATTATACCGAATTGTTAAGTTATACATTAATTGCCATCTTATAAGTTGTCTTTCAAAAGAGTTGTTCATGACATGTATTTATGCTCTTATATATTCTAAGAAATTTTTTTTAATCTTCTAGATAAAGATTTTGTACAATTCTCACTTGGCACATTAACAATGATTTCAAAATTGGGACTCTTAATATGAATTTAACTTCCTATCCCCAAATCAACATGCTGTTCAAGAGTGTTAAATTTAAAATGTATATGTTACATCCTGCCATGTTAACTTTTCTTTTGTTGCAGTGTGATGTTTTTGTTGTTATTTTTTCATATTAGAAGGTACTCATCACAAATACACATTTATTTATTTATGGTTTTTGAGACAGGTTAAGTACACATTTATTTAATGCATAAGTCTGAAATAGTTTAAGAAGTCTAGGATATAAGCCCATTTTCATGACTTCATTTTACTATATTCTTCTAAAATCCCTAGAATTTTTTAGGTATGTTTGACTTAGATTGTGTCACATGACACTCTATATCTCATGCAAATGAGAACTTTCTCTTTGTGTTGATGATGCAACTTTTATGAGTTCATTGACTTACTGAATTGTTGAAAACTCTCAGAAAAACCTAAATTACAGCACAATTGTGAGGCACTCTTGTTCCATGTACTGATGGGGACTGCCTCTGCTATTCACATGCAATGCCTGTTTTGAAGCACAGGAGAAAAGTCCTCCTCAAATATAAACAAGAAATAGTGGCTGCTACATTCCCCTACAGGCCTGGGAAGAACAAGAAATGAAGTGGCCCAACCAAAGTCCCTTAAAGCTACTGGGAATCTACTCAAGAGAAGGTTTCCCTTCCTTCGTAGTTCTCAGGGCAAGAAACTCTTCCATCTTTTTAAAAGCAATTGCAGAATTTGTTGGAACATTCTAACCAACCTTTCTTGCTAGAATATGTTCAACATAAATATATTTCCACTTAGGGCAGAAACCTATTAGAAAATGTATTATTTTAGCCTGTTATATTGAGCCAAATTATACTCTACTGAGGCACTGTAACCTAGCCCCAAGCAGCCACTGGGTAAAATTTTAGCTATAAAATGCCTTCTGAATATCATTTAGAACACAAAGACATTTATTGACTCTTTTATTTTATTTTATTTTTTACAGAATCTCTCAGATAGATGATGTCATACACTTTGAAACAAATTTAAGTGGGTTGTGAGTTTCTGGTCACTCAGCAGCAGGTCAGATTTGATACATAAGCTCCTACAAATTATTATTATATTATTGTTATTGTTGTTGTGTATGTTGTGGTTGTCATTATAAACAAAAGAGAGAGAAATACTAACAACCAACGCAAAGAAATGATTTATCTTCTCTTGTCTGTAACAGAGTCAGTGTCCTGAGAGGGAGAGTGGAGATAATATACCGGAGCACTTTGGTGAGAAAATGAAAAAAATCACTTACGGTTCTCAAATAAAAAAGACCGCTTTAGGGAAAAAAAAGGAATCTAGAAAAATCTCTTATACAGACACAGCCCTGCTAAACAATTCTTTCCTGCGTCTAATGGAAAAATATGTATAATCCCTCCTCTTTCCACTACAGTGATAAAAAGGAAACATTAATTTTTTTCCTTTTTAAAATACACATATCTCTAATTTTCTCTAGATAAAGTCTGTTAAGATAATCTTGTGCATTTCAAATGTATAATTAATTTGATTCAAATGTCTTATTTTCTAAAACTCATTTAATCACTTCAAAGATTTCATTAGATTCACAAATAGAACAATATAGCACCCTTAAATCAGGCAAGTTGATCTTTTCTAATCCCAACGTGGAACAATGTCTAAAAAAGCAAATCATTTCTAAGCCTTTCCAGGGTGCCACTATTCTCCATTTGACCCATGTTAAATATTCTCATTACAATTACTTGAGATGAATACAAAACCTCAATTTAATCTTGACCCTGGGGAAATGAAATCTACTGCTTTAGAATTAAAGGCTGTGTTACTCCCTCATTCGAATGCAATGCTTGTTCTTCGTGTGAATCATAAGTGAACTATATTTTAATAACTGAAGTCATTGTGCATTCAAAACAAGATATGGCTATCAAATAAATGTCATAAACCTGATAATACATAGGACATAAACAGAAACCTGTGTTTCAGCTCTTGCATTTATAAGTGATCTCTATATGGCTTGTGTCAATATTTTTCAAAACTTAGCTTTCCTTTTGAAATGTAATTGATTATATTAAGTAATCAGTAGGAGATCACAGCCACTGAGATCTGGGGAATAGCATTTTGGTAACATGTCAGACCTCTGTTTTCATGCCAGCCTCCAGTTTGCACCTTGAAAATTCTACGTTTGTATTAATTGCCATCTTCTTGAGCAGTCTTTTGCCTGGAAATCTAACACTGCTTTTTAGAAAGGAAGCTTGATTTTAATTAACATTTCTTTGACAATGTATAGCAATATTGTGCACTGAAGTTTTTATTTATTTTCTCTTTCATTGTTTGGCAGTCTTCAAAGCTTGAAAACATAGCTGCACACTTGGCAAATATCAATCTTTCCTGTACCGGTTGCTCAGCCTCTGACAGGCACCTCTGCTTCTCCGACTTGGGCATATGTGTTGCTTTAGGATGTCAAAGTTTATTTCTTTGTTCACTGGTTTGACTAACGACTTGCATCGGATCTTCAAAAATTAAGAAAGGTTTGGGAATTTTTTTCTGGTTTAATTTTGCGATATCATCCCATTTTGTGGCAGAAAGAGGTCTCTGAAGTTGAGCAGCTTGGTTACATTCACAGAGAACGCTCAGCTATTGTCATTATTTCCTGCTTCGTGTTTTTGTCCCTATAGGGGGTTTTGTTTCATTTGTTTCATTTTATTTCTAGTTTTGTATATGGCTTACCTCTTGCTCATCCCAAAGAACCATAAATTACTAAAAATAAGACAACACAAGTCCTCAAATATGTTACTTCACTTAACAGTTAACTTGTGCCTAAGGAATTTCATACCATCCCAACATTTTGAAGATAAACTAAAGAAAGATATTAAAAGCATCTCTTAGGAATTTGATGAGATTTGAATAACATCAAATTTTCTTCTTGATATTTTAAGAGCACTTTAGAGGTGCTGAGTGTCTATGGGATGCATGAAGATATTCAGTACATTTTAACTTTTATCCCAAAAGATTCGGGCCTCAATTAAATGAAACTTCTCTAGATAAGCATTTAAACACCATAAAATATATTTGTTTAAGTCTTCTATGGATGCTGCTGATTTCTTGTAGTGTGAACATAGTTTTGGAATGTTGCCAAACATTTGGGAGGCCATCACATTGAGAATACTATGCCAGCAGTAAGCCTTCCTCAGAAGACTTCATTTCAACTTGAGAAAATGAAATGCAATTAGAACCTGAACCGTATCATTATGTCCTTAAGTCCACAATTATATTGGAACATAATTTTGGGAAATCTACTGAGCATAGAAAGTGAAGCAACAGGAAAATGTCAAGAGTCTGTTCAGCTCCCCCATCCCCCTTCTGTCTCCCATAGGAAGTGATAATGGGGAGAAGTGTCAGGAAATCTTCACTTCTTTCTCTTCTGGGATTCTATCCTCAACATGCTGCCTACTCCAAATACTGTTTTAGCTTTCAAGCCCCGAAGACTAGAAGAATAGCTTGGCAAGAAATCAGATAAGTAAATTCAATGCCTTTGAAAGGGGAGGGCCCATCATGTAAAATAAAACATTAACTGAAAGTGATTAGCGCTGCATCTCACAAATTAACGTGATTAAATGAATAAACGGCAACTGAATACACTGCCTAATTTGCCAGTTCATGGAAGTTCATATTAAAATTAAAATTCAGAAGTCAGAGTCCCTGTGATATAATTATACAATAAATATTTGGAATATATCCATTTATCAATAATGCCATCTGTCCTCTCCAATACAAATGGACTACAACCCATATGGCTCCTTTCCCCATTGATTACTCTGATGAATGGGTTATCAAAAACCACTCATAAAGCCATCATATTATATGACAGTGTCGTTAGAAAGATATGGAGAAAGGAAAACACAAGATGATACTTAATTTGAAATTGTCAACTCAATTTAGAAAAGTTTTAACAATCAACATTGTGATACTAAAATGCATCAGCCTGTTCGATAATATTGTGTCAGCCCTGGACTCCATTAACTTTCAGAGAAAAATGCAGAAGGGAGAAATTTGTGGAAATAGAACAATAGCTTATTATGATGTGCTCTGGCTACTAATTATCCCTTTAAGAATACACTCAACTCTCATTTCAGATGGAGTAATTAAATTAAAAAGTTTTTTCTTTGCTTTCTGTAAAATTAATAAAATAATCATTTAACTTTTGATATTAAATCGTTTTAAAAGAAAATGAACTTCTTGAACAAAGATGCAAGTTATAAAGGGAAACTTGGCAAAATGATGTTTCTAAATCAGTTTTCTTCTTCAGTATCAGCGTGTTTTCTTTAAACAAAATAATGACGTAGCATTTCTACAGAAAATTACATTTAAAATCACCCACATTGATATTAACAAAGTAGGAAACTAAATACCATTAACTGAAATCCCCAATTTGTTGTTTGATGTGGTCATTTGCAATACATTCAGTTCTGAGGTGGGTGTGGCTGATGTGCCTAAATTTTACCACTACTTTCCTAGCTCTGTTAAGATGAATGGCACTTACTTTGCCTAAGACCTTTACTGGGAATGTTCTGTGAATGGCTTCCTTGAATATTTTTTTCAAAATTGGAATCAATATTTGTAGATAAGAGGAAAGAAACATATCATGAATAAATATGTATACTCTATATTAAAACTTAAATATAGCTTAAATAATTTTCCCTTTTATATCATTTTATTTTTACTTATAGCGTCTAGTGAATACTAAATAAAGCTATCAGCAGGTGTAGAACTGCAAATAAGCTCAGACCCAAATGCGTTAGTCACAGCAGAAGTAAATTTAAGTAAAGGACAAATCCAGGAACTCTTTTCCTCCATTGGCTACAAAGAGTAACATCAGGAGCCATGTGGAGAGAAGAAAGAGTCAGATATCCTGATAGTCATAAAAATGACAAGGTTCGTAGAGCATAAGAGATTATTTCTGCCCCAGCTAGCAGGTGCAACATCAGCAGAGCTCACTCATGAGACACAGGGATCTCCATGTGTGCCTTGCCAGCTCAGTACCAGGCAGCGAGGCCTCATGCCCTGTTTGATCTAAAGAAACACTAACATCTGTACTTACATGAACATATGGATTTCATGAGAAAGTTTGATTGAATCACAGATTCCTATAGGTTCTTGATGTGGGATTCCCCTCTGTATGTTATGAATATGTTTAATTATCATTGGTTAACAACGAAGCTGCTTTGGCCTATGGCAGGGTAGAATATAGTTTGGTGGGAAAACTAAACTGAATGCTGGGAGAAAGAAGTCAGAGTCGTGCAGATACCATGTAGCTGCCCAAGAAGAAAGAGGTAACAAATGCAAGTCTCATGGTAAAATATTAAATAATAGATATTTGTTAATTTAAGATGTAAGAGTTAGCTAGGAATATGCCTGAGCTCTTGGCCAAACAATGTTATAATTAATATTGCTTTGTGTGATTATTCATTTCTGGGTAACCAGGAAACTAGAGCACAGTCTCCATTTACAGGTTCTTTGTCTGATTATAGCTGATTTTAATTATATTATTCTTATAATATATTTTCAGATCTGAGAGTACAAGACATTGAACTTTTCTTATGTTCTGCCTCTTCTCGTGAATTTTTAGGTTAGTGTTTGCCTGCCCTGTCCCTTGCATGTCACCTTTGGCATTACTCTCTAAAGTCCACCCAGAAAGTTTGTTTCTAATAAAGGCTATTTACTTTTTAAAGAAATTTGTAGAAAACAGCTGATTTTGAGATCATTTCTATTCAGGAAGCCAAGTCTGGTGGTGTAGGCCTATAACCTTGGCTCCCTGGGAGACTGAGACAGGGGAATTGCTAGTTCACAGCCTAACGGGCTACAGAAGGAGTCGAAGGTCAGCATGAGTAAACTAGTTGAGTCATTCCCTTAAAGGAAAGAAAGAATATATGTCTGGAGCTGCGGATCAGTGGCAGCGGTGATCTGGGCTGGCTTCTCAGCAGGCTGAAAGAAAATGATAGGTTTGGTCAGGAACATGTCATATGTTTCCTTTGTTTTCTAGGCAGGATCTCACTACATATAACCCTGGCTGTCCTGGACCTCACCAGGCTGCCCTTGAACTCACTGAGATCCACCTGCCTCTGCCTCCCAAGTGCTGGGATTAAAGGTTTGCACCACTATGCCTGGCATAACTTTTCTTTTTGTAATTATACCATTCTGCCATAAGATTTGTGATGTCTTTCTCTTCTCTCAATGTCTCTTCTTATGTTCCTGTGTCCCTTCTCTCTGTGTGTGTCCCTTCCTTCTCTCCATGTCTCTGTGACTGTCACTTCTCTCCCATTTGCCTTCCCTCTTCCCACCCTTCTCTCTCTATTCCTTTCTGTCCTCTCTGCTTTCTTCCCTCTCCCCTTTTCTCTCTCGCTCTCTTCTCCTCTCTATCACCTATATCCCTCCCCCATCCTTCCTTCCCTTCTTCCCTCTTCTCCTCCCTCTGTCACATTAATCTATATTAAGCCTTTTCTTGCTCTGTGTGGTTGCTCTCACTTGTCAGCCCAGAGCTTGGGTGAGGGGAGGCAAGAAAAGAGCCACACTTTTGATATCAGTTTGACCTACATAGAAAAAATAATGTAGGGGTTGTTTTTCTAGAAGAAGAAACTTTTATTACGGTTATGATGATACTATGAGTGCTTTCCCTATTGATTATCCTTTTTAAAAATACTTTTAAAAAGTTTATTTATGTGTATTTTTTTGTCTGCATATATGTCTGTGTATCACACTGTGAGTTAACAGATATTGTGAGCTATGATGTGGCACTGGGAATCAAACTCTAGTCCTCTGAAATAGCAGTCAGTCTTCTTAATTGCTGAGCCATCTCTCTAGCCCCCTTCCCATTATCTTTTAGAATTGGTTACTATTATACATGGAACTTAACAGATTTTTTTCATATTTCTACTTAGCAGTCTTAGTAAAATAAATTTTGCTAACTGTTCCTGTCTCATTTTATGAGATCACTAGGTAGTAATATCTAAATTATTTATTAGTAATATGATTTTTAAAAGAGTTATTTACTTTTAACTTACTTGTATATTTTTCTTGCTTTTGTATAAGTGCTCCATGTGTGTGTAGTGCCTGCAGAGGCCAGAAGAGGGTACTGGATCCCCTAAACTGAAGTGGCAGACTCCAGTTTGTGAGACACTATGTGGCTGCTGGGATCTGAACTCAGGTCCTTTGCATAAGCAATAAGAGCTTCAAACCATTTTCCCAGGTCCATCAATGTAACTCAACATCAGAGACATACATTCTTTTTCTTGTTGGAATATATTCCAACCATTATTTTACTTTAGTCTTTATTTAAAAAAATACTTTTTCTTTCTTATAATCTAACAATATAAATAACATCACAATTTAAATTCAATACATTTTAACAACAAGTTTGAATGTTTATGAAATAGCCAAGAGTTTCTCAAATCTGTGTAAAAATTATGCTAACAAAACAACAGAACACAAACAAACAAGACTCCCCAATCCCACAATTCCTATTGGGTATTTTAGAGAAGGTAAGGACATGACCCTTTTTGAAATATCTTTGGAGAAATAAAAAAAATTCACAAATGAAAAAAATCAACAAAAGGTGCAACTCTCTCTCCATTCCTTAAAAAGGGTTTTTAAACTTTTTCTGTTTCTAGAGAACTCTGAACTTAACTGCTTTGGAGAATCAAGATGAAGTTAGTAATGAGTGTAAGTTCCTAGCACACGATCTTCAATTGCAATTGTGCACAGCCACACTTAACAAGGCAGAACGGCAACAGCTCAATCAAAACTTACCGTGCCAGATTTAGTTAAAACCTGTGTGAACAGTACTAGAAATAATTTGGTATTTCCTGAGGAAAATCTTTTCATAAATTGCTCTTTTGTAGGTGAGAAATAACACACACACATGCACACACACATACACACACAGTGTAGGTAACTTCTTATTTGTTAAGTTATTCTGTCACGCCTACAGAGCAGTGACAATGAATTTGTTGTTTGCTGTGTATCAGGGTCCATGAACAGTTAAAGTCTGATGCTTCTAAACATTGTCTCTAGAATTTTAGGATCAGGGCATGAAGACCACACAGTGACTGTTTGTATTCTATAAATCACAGGCTTTGTATTCCTTAAGGGTTATAGTCATGGAATGAGGGATTGTGTGACATTATGCAGCAAGATAGTTATTTCAGATAAGTTGGAAATGACCTATACCTTCTAAGGCAGAGATTTAGGCCTCTAAGGACATATATAGATCACATTTTCCTGAAAATGCTTTCCATAATTGCACTGAAGTGATGGGACCTTTTGATAAAGCATTTGTTTCTCTTTTCTGTTGATCCACTTGTTAAATATTGCAGAAAAAAGAGTAAGAAGAGTAATACATGCGTACAGATCTTGATTTTCATACTTGATAGCGGCATGACTTTTATGTAAACATTTGAACTGACCGGATATCAACTGGAGAGTGATGGGCACTGAAATCTTCTTTCCTTACCAGGGTGCGCAAATTCTTTAATAGACACTTGGTTGAGCCTTCATCACAACTGAAAATTCCTCAGTATTCAAGCAACGTGAAAAGAAATCGCAGTGCCTGGAAGACAAGGCACTGAGACCATGTGACAGTCCCATATGCAACTCCAAATCTGTCCCCATAGCTGTCTGTGGGGCTCACAAAAGAATCACACATGGAGCTATTGGGAGAATATCTTAAGACAATTTGGCACACACGTTCTAAGATTAGCAGCTGAAAAGGGGAGGGAGGAAGAAAGGAACATAATAGGATTAAGTGACAGCCATCCACTATATTCCTAAATTGTTTGGAATGTTAAAAATATTGTTTTGATCAATCTATATATACACTTTGAATTTAAAGAGAAATTCAAAGCATGTTGTGGTTGATAGAACAAATGGTTTTTAAAGAACACTACGAAATCTATGTCACTGAACAAGGGAGTCCAGCCAGCTCCCAAGTGGCATGTTAACATGACGGAAAGCAAAGCCAGGATGCTGCGAATCAAAGAGGCATGGGTCTATTTTTACAGAGGTCTGTGTCTCCCCATCCTGTTTGCCAAGTGTAATTTTTTTTAGACGTGCTTAGCCTGTCAAAATAGGTAAGCATTTAAGTGTTGTGGGCCCTGCCCACCCAACACTTGACCGCCTCTTCCCCTTGTGAGTCCCGCCGTTTCACGTGCATCATCCATGTGAATTACTAAACAAACAGAAGAAGCTGTTCCACTAGTTCACTTTCCCTATTCTTGAACAGATTGTTTGAGACATAATATGAATACTAATTAATGATAAACTATCTCTGAGTGTTTTGAAATAGGGACAAAATAGCAGTTTTAGAGAAGAGCCCTGATCCATCTTGTGTAACGACATCCGCTGGTCAGACAAAGGGTCAGGATCCAGCTCCGAGGTGTGAGAGCAGAGCGGGCAGAGTTTTTGGCTCCATTTCCTGGGAAGTTGCGATCACTTTTACTTGTTCTCTTTAGAGAACGTTGACATGCTTTCTAACCTTTTCCTGTGTTAAATCAGAAGGGTTTTAAACTAAAGCTCTTTTCATACGCGAGTGGTGAGGGAAGTGGTCAGGGTTATGTTAGGGGTCAACTCGAAGATATGGAGGATACAGAATCTGACGATTTTAGTTCAAAATTGTGTCTTTTTTCTGAGGTCGAAGGGTTATAGCTAATCTAATTTGATTGGATGTTATGTGCCTACGTTGACTAGGGATTTCTGATGCATGATTCATGTGAAAGGTGATTTAAAAGAAATAGGTCCTAGGTTGGAGGTTTTTCTAGGGTGTACAGGTTCTGAGTTTGATCCTCAGAAATGGAAAATATTCTCTTTGATTCAGTTTTGCTTTGATAAAGCGTTTGCTTAACCTCAGAGAACTGTACCAACAGAGACCCAGAGAAGGAGGGAGGCAAATTCAGAGACAGGGAAAGAGGGAAGGAGGGAGGGAGTGGCGAGAGGGAGAGAAAGAGAGAATCAGAGATAGAGGGTATAAGGAGTTCTGGGAGAGACTCAGAGAAAGGAACCTAAAGACCCAGATATACGGCACTGCTCTCAGAAGTGACAACTACTGTGGCATATGACTTAGTGGTCTGAATTTGCCAAGAGCAAGCAAAGTATTAGACCAGGTTTGATCTCAGCAGCTCTGTGGGACAATACACTGTTTAAAGCGGTACTCTTAGCAGATTTGACAGAATCATTAGAAGTACACAGGATATAAGAAAGAATCTTCAACCTATGTTTTTGTATTGCCCATACCCCAAACTGCATGTGATGTTTATGCTTCTGTGACAAAACACCATAAGCAAAGATCGCTGAAGGAAGAAAACATTTACTTTGAACTGATGTTTCCAGGGGTACGTACTCATCATGGCAGGGAGGCACAGCAGCAAGCGGCAGGCAGGGCAACTGGAGCAGGAAGCCGAATTCAAACATCTTCAACCATAAGCAGGAAGCAGATAGCGCAAACTTAAGTATGACAAGGCTATGAGCTCTCAAAGTAGCCAGAAGAGGACCCCAAGTCCACCGGAGCTGGAGTTACAGGCAGTTGTGAGCTGCTGGATAGGAACAGTAGGATCCAGACTCTGGTCCTCTGGAAGAACATCATGTGCTCTTAGTTGCTGAGCCATCTCTCTGAATCCACATCAAAGGGTTTTCTTTCAAGGGATTTCTTCAAAACTAGACTAAACTTCTCATATTCTGTTAAAACAAAATGAAAACTCTTCATGGAGCTTGGTGGTTAATCAGACAAGAACTCATGAGTTATCATCACACCAGCATATATGGTGATTGATCCAGGGGTTGATGGTACTGGTGCTGTATTTGAGAAGCAGCATGAGGAACAGAAATGGTTCTCTATATGTGACAAGAAAAGCTATGCCATTAGCTATCTAGCTAGAGACTCTGCAAAACTAATGAGTCCCGAATGAACTCAAGTATTTAACTATCTTTTAACAACCTATGATTGTCTAGGTGTCAGAGTAATACAGGATTTTTTTTTCCAGACAAGTTTTCCCTGTGGCTTTGGAGCCTGTCCTGGAACTAGCTCTTGTAGACCAGGCTGG
>LOEQ01003872.1:312043-331118 GCA_001685075.1 Bramus lutescens
TTTATTAACCAATGAAAGTAACACATAGACAGATGACCCTCCTACATCAGGCTACCATATTTGCAGTCTAAAGTGAATTATGTTCAGAAAATAAGCAATTTAATTTACAGTAGGAATGAGAGACAAGCGACTGATTTCTAACATCCTAGCACCTATTTTTTCTTTCTCTCTTTATGACACTATTCATAATTTCAACAATGATATGTGAATAGTGTTAATTATTCACAGACTGGAGCAAGATTTGGCAATTTAGTGTATAATAGGCTTAAGCTCAAGCCAACGAACACATTGCATTTCCATGATCCCACCAATTGGAATAGGATCTGTCGTGTGATCTCAACTGGATCTGTGCAGGTAGGTGAGTATTTTTGTTGGGAAAATTTGGATGTGGATTCATTCTTTTCTGCTTGGGATTGCTGGCGCATATATATATAAAGTTTGGACTGCTGTGGACAGGAGAGGGGAGATTGCAGCAGCTGAAAGGTCCTATCAGGATGGACTAAAACTGAGACCAAAACAGAGGGGTGGAACCTGATGGAACTGTGTGAAGACTGAATCAAGCTACATTAGATGAGAGACTCAGTCAGCTTCTTTATCCTGAAATCAAAATATTCTCAAACTATGTGAAAGGAAAATCTCAATCATAAACCAAGTTCTTTCTCTAGACTCCAGAAGACAATCTGGAGAGGGCAAAGCAAGTTCTTCCTCAGGAGAAGGTTTTTGTTTGCTTCGTTGCTGTTGTTAATACACTGTCTTGATATGAATCCCACATCAGCCTTATACTTACTGCATAGCCCTGGCTAGCCTTGCCCTTGTGACTCTCCTGCCTGTCCTTCACTCACAAGTCCTTGGCTTTCTGTCATGAGCCCTCACGTTTGGGTCCTGGTACCACTCCTACAATTCCTGTGCTCTTGCCTCCATTTAGAATACAAAACATGCCAGTCGCTTATAGGTGACAGGCAGCCTGGTAGATTCCTTGCTCTGTAGAAATAAAAGTCCGGTTCCTTTGCCTTGGTTGGGGTATTTTCAGTATAGCATCTTTTCCTGAGTCCCTCCTTCCATGGGATGTTTTCTGCTTCCTTCCCTCTAGTCCTGAGCATCCCTCATGACATTTACATACAAATCTGCATCTCGGAGTCTGATTCTAAGCTGGTGCCTTCTTCATCTAGTAACAAGGGGAAGCCAATTAGCAGACAAGGTCCAAATAAACAGTAGACCTATAAGTTTCCCCTTTGCCTAATTTGAGTTAGCTCCAGAGAAAGCAGACCGCACTGCAATTTTGCGGACTCAAAAATTCAGTTCTGAGTTCATGAATGTTCTCTAAAATATTCAATGTTTTAGAACCTCAAAACTAAAAAAACTTACTGTTGTCAGATTTTAACTTTTTTTAAATAGGGAATTATTTCTTAAATACTTGAATTCATATACACCAGGTGTCCACTTACAAATTATTATTTTCCTAAAGCATGCTGTATACATTGGTGGATTTGCTTTCTGGGTCACAAGAAAATAAACTGGTTTGTGGGGTATTCAATCTAGGAACTACTGGGTATACCTTCACAATAGTCTGTGGTGTATTTTCTCAGTTAAGAAGCCACAAAAAAGCAGCAACTAATCGTGTGCTGAAATAGCACCACCACATGTGCTTAGTTTAGCATGCGATGAAATAGAATTGAAGAAGTGCTGGATATCCAATTGTTGTGTTCTTCCCCAGGGAAGGCTATTTCCCCAACTCTCAGCATTTCCTAGTTGGCTAAAGTTCTTTCTGTGGGGTTGGGGCATTGTGAGCTTTGCCTTGCTGCTTTAACGTGTCTGTTAGTGTCCTTCTTCAGCTCATGGTTAGTTATGCTGGTAAGATTTTATGGGTGTAGCTTCTGAGATTCCTTGGAGACACAATCTCACAGCAAACTGCCTGTTCCTTTGGCTTTCAAATCTTCCCACTGCCTCTTCCACAACGATCCCTGAACGTTGAGTGCAGATTTGAAAACATATACATACCAGAAACTTTGTACTGAATGAATAGGTTGCATTTATGCAGTCAGGAATGTGTGTGTGCGTGTGTGTGTGTGTGTGTGTGTAAAATAATAATTAAATAAAAAGGTGAAATAAATTTGGAAGGTGGAGTAACATGGAAGGATTTGGAGGGAGGAAATGGAAGGGAGAATCATATAGTTAGAATATAATACATTATAATTTGATATATATATAATTTTATAACATAATAAATAAAAATAATGAGTAAGTACTTTCTCACTATTTCAGTTTTAGTTTCCCAGACTACTTCTGTTCTTGATCTTGTTGTGTGTAAAATGCTATGCAACATATCAAGTCAGCATCATCATGCTCATTGAAAAATAATTTATTTTATAATGTTAGTATCTAGGCAAATGTAAGTGGAGTCAAAGTGTCAAGTTTGACACTGTATTTTGCTGACATTTGTCACACAGGAGTAGATAGCACTGTTGGTCCTGGAATCCCGTAAAGAAGCTACCATATTTTGATTATATTTTAGGAAACCTAAGTGTCATAGGTAGGTACTAATTCTACAGTAGGAACTTATCTATGACTTTTAATATCCTATCAGAATCTGAAGGCCAGTGAAGTAGTGTAATTTGATGAGTATGGTTAACTTTTTTTAATTGATTTTTATTGAGCGCTACATTTTTCTCTGCTTCCCTCCCTGCCTCTCACTTCCTCTTCAACCCTTTCCCAAGGTCCCCAAGCTCCCAATTTATTCAGGAGATTTTGTTTTTTTCTACTTCCCATGTAGATTAGATCCATGTATGTCTCTCTTAGGGTCCTCATTGTTGTCTAGGTTCTCTGGGATTGTGATTTGTAGGCTGGTTTTCTTTGCTTTATGTTTAAAAACCAATTATGAATTTGGTTAACTTCTCATAGGAGTAGATGCTAGACTTCAATAGCATCCTCTGAAAGATATTCATTTACTTACTGTCTTCAAGGCTGGAATAATTATGCACTATTTTTTCTGATACCCTTGATGTGTCCTGTTGAAAATAAAACCTACCGTGTATAGTTATGGTGAACAAAATTAATAGGTAGATATTGAACTGCTCACAGAAACTATATCATTTGTTCAGTTGTTAAGGGATCTGAACCGGTGATGTGGGAAGTCCATCTGTATATGTGTTGCTTTTATTGGTTAATGAATAAAGAGGCTGTGTTGGGCCTGTGATAGGGCAGAATAAAGCTAGGCAGGGAAAACAAAACCGAATTCTGGGAGAAAGAAGGTGTAGTCAGAGAGAAGCCATGTAGTCACTGCCAGAGACAGATGCACCAGAACCTTGCTGGTAGTTTTTTTTCCCTCATGGCAAAATATAAAATAATGGAAATGGATTAATTCTAGATATAAGAGATAACTAACAATATGTTTAAGCTACTGGCCAAACAGTATTACAGATAATATAGTTTCTGAGTGATTATTTCCTTGTCTGGGAAGCCAGGAACAAACAAGTGGCCACGGACTACGAGCCAGAGCTTTGCAAAACTAAATGTTTAAGAGGCCAACAAAGCCTGAAGGAAATTCAGAGAAACATGACATTTTAACCATTTCGGAAATTCACCGTTAGATACTATTGTTCTAATAACGTATAATTCTGAAGGTAGTAAATATAAGCTTGTAATGTTTCAAAGACAGCATGAATCATAAAGTATATAGGTCCTTAAGGTAAGGCCTGAGTTAAGATACAGATATTTTCCACTTAGAAGCAATGCAACTTTGGTTCATCTGTCTGGTTAATACCGTTGCATGTCATTTTTATGATATACAGCATTGTGGTTTAAATTAAAATGACACCTATAGGTTCATATATCAGAATGCTTGATCATTAGGGAGTTGCATTACTTGACAATGAATAGGAGGTTAGACTTGTGGAAGTAGATGTGGCTATATTGGAGGAAGTGTGTCACTAGGGATGGGTGTTGGGTTTTCAAACGTTTGAGCCATGGCCAGTGTCTCTCTCTGTGTGTCTGCTTTTGCAGATCCAGATGTAGGACTCTCAGCAACCTCTTGAGCCCCATATCTGTCTGTATGCCACCATGCTGCCCACCATGGTGATAATGAACTAAGTTTTTGAAGTTGTAAGCTAGCCCCAATGGAATATTTTCCTTTTTATAGGAGTTGCCAAGGTCAATGTGTCTCTTCACAGCAGTAGAGCATTGATGAAGATAGAAGTTGATTTGAGGAGTGGAATATGAGATTGCAGCATTGCTGAGACAGGCCTGACCATGTTTCCTGCTGGCAGAATGTGGATTTGTGGACTTTGAATTAGGAAAACAGTTGAATGCTTTAAGTGGGGCATAATGGGCCATATTATTAGGAGCAGAAAGGACATTGGTGCTAAGAGCAATGTAGATTATGGCAGGCCAGTTCAAGAGGTTTCAGAGGAGAAGAATATTAGTAAATGGCCTAGAGGTTATTAAAATATTTTGGTGAAGAATGTGTATGTTTTCTGTCCTTGTCCAAAATGTCTGCCTAGGGCTAAGTTGGAGCATTAATGGCCTTGGCAGAAGAGATTTCAAAACAGCCTAGTATTGACTTTGTTGTGTGGCTATTGGTGGTTACTCTTATGCAGATTTAAAATGAAAAAGAGCAAGCTGAGCAAGGAAAAATACTCGATCTACCGTTTGAGGAAAAAGGAGCACCAGGAAGAATAAGAGAGCTAAGTTCAGTGCTTAAGGAGTTAAAAATTTTAAAGAAAAGACTGGAAGTGTTGAGCTTAGGGAAAGACTCCACTCAGATAAGCTTCCACTTTATGAAAAGGAATTAAAGAAAATCTTACGGGTGGGTGTGGTGGTACAAGCCTTTAATCCCTACACTCTGGAGTCAGAGGCAGGTCGATCTATGAGTTTGAGGCCAGCCTGGTCTACAGAGTGAGTTTGAAGTTGGCCAAGCTTAGGTGGTGAAGGAAGCCATAAAAAACAACTATTGATAGAAATGTATTTAAATTTAAATGTGTTCCAGCCCTAGCAAGCAGATCTTAGCAGCTTTGGCCACATAGTTCTGACTTTAGAGTCAAGGATACAAGAAAGGGCTTGTGGAATCCCCTTCCATGGCTAAGGAAAAATGCTAAGGTAAGGCATGTGTCAAGTGTACCTGAATGGAGTCCCAGAGAGGTCATTGAGTAAATATCTGAAGGTGAAGACTGGATTGCCTTGGAGATTCCAATATGTTAGAGATGCCAGAGCTGTGGGATGCCTGCCAAGGAAAGCCGAAGATAGGGTGTGAGTCCAGTCCAAGAGAGAGAAGTGTGCTGTAGTCAACAAAACTGAAAGGAGTTGGAGATCTGAAAAGCACTTTGACATCACACATGAAGATGCAGAGTTTGGAGTTTTCCTGATGGTTTTGACCTTGTTTCAGTCTAGAATGTCCTTATCATGCTCCCTTCCCTATGTTTTGGAGTGGTAATGTATATATGTATATCCTGTGCCATTGTATGTTGAAAATATGTCACCTGTTTTTTTTTTAATTTTGATTTTACAAGAGCTTATTGTTAAGAGATTGCCATGAGTCTCAGAAGAGACTTTCAACTTTGGATTTTTAAACAGTGTTGAGACTGGTGTAGATTATGGGGACTTTTGATGTTGAACTGAATGCACTTTGCATTATGGTATAGTGACAAGCCTACAGGGGGCAGGGAGTGTCATGTAGTGGTTTGAGTGGAAATGACCTCCATAGGCTCAAATATTTTAGTTCTTGGTAATTAGGGAGCTGTGCCACTTGAGTGAGATTAGAAGGTGTGGCTTTGTTAGAGGGATTGTGTCACTGGGGGTAGGATTCAGGGTTTTAGAATCCTGAGGCAGGCCCAGTGAATCTCTCTCTGTCCCTGCTGCTTGCAGATCAGGATGTAGAACACTCTGCTCCTTCTCCCTTACCTTGTCTGCCATACTTCCCCCCATGATGATACTGAACTAAACCTCTGAACTGCAAGCAAACCCCAATTAAATGTTTTCCTTTATCAGAGTTGCCAAGACCATTGTGTCTCTTTGCCACTGTATAACACTGATTAAGATACTGGCGGTTGGCTTTGAGGTTTCAAAAACTCACGGTAAGCAAAGTGTCTTCTCTCTCTCTCTCTCTCTCTCTTCCTCCCTTCCCTCTTTCTCTCTGCCGCCATATCAGGATGTAGCTCTCATCTCCTTCTCCAGCACCATGCCTGCCTGCATGTTGCCATGCTCCCTACCATGACGATAGCAGACTAATCCTGTGAGACTGCAAACTAGTCCCCAGTTAAAAATTTTCCTTTTTAAGCATTGCTTTGTTCATGGTGTCTCTTCCCAGCAATAGAATAGTGTCTAAGATAATCCACAAAATTCGAATCAAGTCATTTTAAATATGTGCATGACAGTGTTTAGGCATTAAGAAAATTTAAAAGATTCATGCTCCAAAATGGTTTATAAACCAGTGGGGAAACAGTCAAGTTTGGAGCAAATTGCAAGAAATCAGATTTTCGAAGAAATGGTTGTTTTCAATTTCAAGAGTGGTAAAGGAATATAATGAAAGGAACTAAACATTGTCATCATCTTTTACTGTGACATTGGATTAGTTTTACAGATGACAGAGACTTTTGATCATGTAGCAAAGACAGAAGTGAAACAGTCTCTGTCCAGTTCTCAAACTCATGATTTCAACTTCAAAGCCAAATGCCTCACCCTGTCAGTGCCACAGACTTTTATCATGAGTGATGCTGCTCTTACTGAGTTGGAAAGAGTACCTATGAGTATGAGCTGAGTTGGAAAGAGTACCTATGAGTATGAGCTGAGTTGGAAAGAGTACCTATGNNNNTGAGTATGATCTAGTTGTTCATGCTTTCCTTTACAACTTCCCTTGCATAGTTAGCCTTGCTTACAAAATGACTTTACTGGTGGTAGTTCTTTTTTCTTCACTACTGTGTAACATTTTATCATGGCACCTCAATAGCCCTCTTGCTTTAATTAACTATGCAAACGATATGCCCTTTACATAGCCAGTGCCACTGAGAGCAGGAAGGCTGGTGGAGTCAGTTCTCAGATCTGGCCACCTAGCACTGATATTGTTTGCACAATTTGTTTTCTATATTCATGGTTCTCTGTCATTATCTCCTTCAAAATGCTAAACTAGACAGTGGTTCCTGAACAACACTGTCACTTCACTCTATTTAATTTATATTATAATTATTTGTAAGCTATTTTTATTTGCCTTAACCAGTATATGAAGTACTTCAAGACAGCAACTAATGTATTATCTTTCAAGAGACCAATAATTATTTGATGGATGATTCATAAAACTAAAATATTTTCAGTAAATGCTTGAATGTTTAGTGCTCAAGAAAAACAACAGCGTTGGGTCATAAGTCAACATGGTGGCAAAGCTTTGAAAGCATAAATATTTTTAGCTTTTAAGCTCCTTGAAGAGAGAAGCTATATACAAATGCAAATATTTTGCCCTCAAGTAAGGCTGGGATATACCAAATGATATTAATTAATGTTTTTGAATCAATATAAGATAGTAATAATTCATAACCAACCATTATTTTACAATGCTAAGTTACAGCTTTCTCAGAGACATTTGGTATCCTCCGCTTAGCTCCTTTCTGGAAGTCACGAGAGTCCCTTTAATGACCTCTTTAAAAGCTAGACTTTCTCTATCACATTTTTGTGTTGAGTCTTTTTTCCTTTCTGAAAGCGAGAGAAAGGCTTTCTGAATGATTGATTGGCAAGGTGTCCCCTGGACACATTGGTGCAAACACCATGCAGCCACTGATTGATGTGCTCGCTCTTTCACGAACACATTCATTTTTTCTCCTCTAACTCACACAATTTATTCATCCCATGATGCATTTATACATCTATTATCACTGTCTCTCAGTCTTTAAGCAGGTGAAAAGATAAAAAGTTAATGCCTACATGGAAGCAAGGCAAGCCTGTCTTAAAGAAAAGAAGTGAGCATTCATACCTGCCCCCCATATATATACATATATATTACATCCAAATATATGTTGTTTCTCCTAGGTTTTCTTTTACTCTCATTAATAACAAATTTGAAACATCTTTGGAATCTGGGATGACAGAATGAAAGTATAGAGCTACCTCGAATCAGCTATTAATCCCAAGAACGTAGTAGGGGTCAGGAGACTGAAATTCTAAGTAGGGTCCTAAGAGCTTTGGAAAATTTAAGTTTTTGGAATTTGAAAGTAAAGTGTAACATTTAACTAGATGACTTTGCAGTCTCTCTCCTGCTATGTAGCGCTCTATGATCTTGTACCTACTATTGCCAGTAACATGAAGGAATCTGACACTCATGAAAAATTCAAGTCCTTATACTTTGCCAGAAGGCTAGTCACAGATCACATTATTAGTATGATTTAAATATGAACAATTTATAAAATAATTTGTCATACAGCTCATCATCCTGTAAAAGCAGAAACAGATTTCTCATGTGAATACCATTTGGAAGCAAACACTAGTCTTATTTGGGGGTTGTTCACACAGAAGTCAGGAAAGAAAAACCAATGGCTATCTGCAATTGTAAAGGAGAGGAATTGCTGTTGTTTGTAAAGTTGTTGGCATTTCCCAAGGATTATTTTCTATGGCTTACCCATCAGTGAGCAGTAGGAGAGCTGCTCTCCCACAACCAACAGAACATACTTAAACCTTGTCGGAAACTTAAGCTCTTTGAAGCATGTTAACGTAGCATTCCCCTGCACTAAAAGTAGTATCCGGCTCTCACAATTACAGAAGGCAACCAAGGAACGTGACCAAGAAAATTCTTAAACTCCAAGGCTGAGAATCAAGCATTCATCAGCAGGTTAACATTTATTAAAATACATGAGTAGACATTTATGTCTTCACTAAACAAGTCAAATATTTACTGAGCACTTAATTTCCAGCTACGCTTTTGCTCTCCCAAATATTGTTATTGGAAATAGTGTATCTTCAGATAATAACCTGGACATACAGCTACCCCCTCCCCATTTCTTTCCCCATCAGCACCACTCTTCTGTCAGTAACTCCCCTTCTCCACCCTTATTGCCCTTTCCAATTGTATATTTTTCTTCAAAGCTCTGCCTGCCTTTTACTGAGCAGTAGGATTAGCGCCAGACTTTAGCAGGCAATTTGTTCATCCTTGGAGAGCACATTTGCACTCCCCCATGATACAGGCATTTAAATGATTTTATTCGTTCACCTGTGTTGAACATTAAGGGGGTAAATTTTCAGTCCAGGGATTTGGCTTTAAAACTCCAATTGATGTTAATGAGAGTTGGTAATGAGCCCCTTCTTCTTAATTAGTGGCCCCATACCTGTGACTGTAGGAGGCACAGCTTTGACTTGGGGAGCTTAACGAGGTGATAACAAGGAGAGAATGTTTAAGCCTGGATTTTGGCCTGGCCCATGCTTCCCTGTGCAAACACACTTCAGGAGCCCAAGCTTTAAAGTAAACGCAATGCCCTGCTTTTATGGCTCTGTGGACCTTCCCTAAGAACCATTCCTCGTTTCTGTAAAAATACTCTGGTATGGATGAAGCAGGGAAACGAAGGCTAAAGAGCAAGAGGTGCTCAGGGTGCTTCTCTTCTGCTCCTCCCAGTTCTAAATGGAAATAAGCTGTCTTTTGATGATTCTGTGTGCCTCAACTAAGGAACACTACAGTTTATAAATTTAATTCGTCAATTCGGCCAATGGAACTTTCAAATATTATTCAGGATGGGA
Organism: Bramus lutescens; assembly: GCA_001685075.1. Taxonomy (NCBI): domain Eukaryota; kingdom Metazoa; phylum Chordata; class Mammalia; order Rodentia; family Cricetidae; genus Bramus; species Bramus lutescens. The sequence continues at coordinate 321,746 of LOEQ01003872.1, forward strand.
ATGGCTCAGGCCATCAGACTCTAGCTTTTATAGCATCTCTCCCTGAATACTAGGGTTACTGTTCGGTAGATAGAGAATGTCTGATCTTGCACAGAGTTTTTCTATCTGAGCTCCTTCTTGCTGCCACAGTACACAGCCTAATCCAGCAGGACCCAAATGATCAGAGGATAATGAAACTGCACCGTAGCTAGCGGAGGACATAAAGGTTGGACTATTGATTGTGTTTGAACGATGTGCTGCAATTTCAAATGCCTACTGGGTGTAGCGAGAGTCCTGCCTGCCAGCTTTCATTAGGGAGACTCACTCTCTTGCCACCGAGCAACTTCTGCCAACTCGCAAGGTAAATCTGGAGTCCTTATCTTAGGTAGGATGACTCTTCTTAGCTTTGAGCAGTTAATGGGAACCTTAGAACTCAGTAAGTAGCTACTCATACACACAAACATGTGCACACACAAGTTTTCAATCTTTCCTGTATCTCTTCACCTACCTGAGTATCTTCTTTTGTTGTTGATTTTTGTAGTTACAATTGATTTTACTATGCTAGTCTAAAGATAATAACGTGAGTTTTTTTTTAAGATGGGGAAAACTTTGAAGGAGAAATAAGAATAAGGTAAAAATCAATCTCTACAATGGAAATGTGTCTAAGATATCAAAATTGGCAATGAACAAAGACGGAGGCATTATAGGAGTAGAGGAACCTAGAGCTAAAACATCAGGCTCTTAGAATGTTTTATAGTTATTTGTAGAGAATTCATAAGATGTTAGGCAACCCCCATTCCTTTTACTGAAGTGTAGGACGGAGTTAATAGTTTCTGGGGTCATAGTCCTTAGCCTGACCTTCAAAAGCATTTCTTAAAAGCCTCATTTGTGTGTGAATAAAATTATTAAATCACTATTAATTTCCCACACATTACTGAGAATTAGAACAGATTTGTGATTAGAGGAAAATATTTAGGTTGAAAAGTCAAGTGGTTAAATAAAAAACAGGTTATATGTGGAGAGAATTTTTAGGATTACTTTTTTATCAAAGCATAAAAGCATTATTTTATGAAAATTAAAGAAATTTTAGAGTGAGAGATACTGAAGAAGATACAGAGTATAATTCTATATTCCCGAGGTAACAGGGACATGGATAAATTATTTTAGGTAAAATTTATTTATGGTGGGATGAATAATTATTAAAAATTTTAAGACTTTCTAATTTCTCGTTACTATTTTATTTCTTGTCTCTTTACAAGTGAGATTTATAATCTCTGAATTGCTTAAATAGAATGGATACCAGAAAATAATAATCTGCTCCAATTTGAGAGTTAAAGAACTTTAAAAATAGCATATTAATTATGAATTTAGAGCCAATAATGCCTTTTCTGTTATCACTTATGCCTGTGTGATATGTGCAGGGCTGAGAGAACATAAAAGTAAATTTAAATACTTAGAAGCACAGCATGATGTCACAAAGGGAGCAGTCAATCAACGTTTGATAAAATGTCTAAGATAAATCCTAATAGCTTGCCATCCTCTGAAACCAGCGCCTCCTGTGTTCAAAGAGAAGGCCGTGCCAATGCAGAGTCCCACCACGGGAAAAAGAGGAGAGGTTGATTGTTAAAATAAATGATTAAAGTTATTCCTGCATCACTAAGAGACACTGTCATTTAATAAACATCAAAAGAAGAGTTTGGTTAAATGTTTGTCATTAATGCTCACATCACATGACAGATGAAGTGTGTGTTGACCAGCAGTAAAATGCCATGGTTTCTGGGCTGTGCAACATGGCCCAACAGTTAAAAACTTGCTGCTCTTCCAGAGGTCAGATGGCTCACAACTCCAGCTCTATATAATTATTGCACCCTCTGGCTTCCTCAAGCACCTACACACATGTGCGTGCACACACACACACACATATAAATAAAAATCAATCTCAATTTTAATCTCAAGGTTTGAAAGGTAAAAGAAAAGTATTGTACAAAAGTTCTTATATCGTATTTTATAACTAAATTGTTGATTCCAAGGTGAAATCAATGGAATGACTTTTTACAAATGAGTCCATCTGTTAAGCACATATATTCTGATACAATTGTGGATGGGTCTGGAAATTAAAAGATAAAGATTCATGATCTCCAAAATTCAAATGGAAAGAGAACAAGGAGGGAAGAGAAAGACATGTGAAACAATAAATCTAATACACTTGATAGAAATGGCACGAATCAGAAAATAATATAAAAAAAGGAACCCTTCTTTGGCTTGCTGCCATCCTAAAATTAAAAGAGCTTAGGAAGTTGCAAAACACAGGGCCATAGCTTTCATTGAAGTTACTTTATTGACTGCTGAAGTTCCAGCATCCAGAAGATATTTAACGTCTCCTTTCCAGATATCCCATTAATCCTTTGAGGAAGAGATTTATTATTTTCAGAAGAAGATGGAAATTGACTCTGATCTTAGACAGACATTGTCACTAATTATCATCTCTTCTTATTTTTTCCTAAAACGTCACTTACTGTCCATCCCCACTTTGTCTCTATGAAGTTGTTTACGCTATGTGCATGGCTGGGGATAAAACTAAAGCTTTGCACGTGTGTACAAGGCAAGTGCTCTACCACTGAGCTACATTTCCAGCCTCAGACTACTTAAGCTTATGAATATTACTGGATTATTGGGAGTTCAGTTTCCTACAATGCACTCATGAGTATCACAATGCCAAATACCTTGATGTCTATTTTCCTTCATTCACATATTCAAACTATGAAGTCTTAAGAGGTAGAGGGATTGTTCCCTCTTCTCCAACATGGGTTATACATAAAGTTTTTTGATGTATGCCAACAAGGCAACAATTTTTACTAAGACATTTAGCGTTGTATATATCATTTTATATTTAATTTTAAAATATCATCCTATGAGCTTCTGTCGGTCAACCACTGAGATAACACTTTCTGGTTTGTATTATCAGCAGTTTTCATGAATGCCAAACAATATCCACTCAATAAGTCCCCCTTGCAAAGAAAGTCATCATTATATTTCTACCAGGCTATACATCATGGGACAAGTTCTCTTCTTTAAAAAATTCAGCATGTCAGCTTGTGAAGCTAGGTCGAACTGACTCTTATACAAGCTCCCAAACTTAATATGCCAATCTTACTTGTTTAATACATTTTTTTTAGTCCCAAGATCCTGCAACTATAATAACTGGCTATGAATTCTTGTCCATCCCACGCAGAAATGGTCCTTTAACTTCTAGATCTTTTCATCACCCCTGCCAGAGCCACAGTTTGCGCTCCCACCGTGCTTCCTGCCTTCTACCCCACTGTCTCTCAATCCGCTAGCTCTTCAGTCAAGTTTTCTTTTTACAGTGTTACTGTTCATGTCATTCTTACGCATAAAACTTCCATTATTCACTTCGTTCCCTGCAGGATAAACTTCAGTCTTCAGAACTTCAGAATAAGGGCTTTGCTTTGGCCAGGTGCCTTGCCAGCATGCCACATCTTTTGCCTTAAACTCTGTCCACACTTTTCTTATTCCTTAGGGACACTAATCCCCTTCACAAATGTAAGGTCATTCTCTTTTCCTGGAATGTGCCTACTTCTTTTCCAGGCAGTTTCCCCAACACTGTCAGTTCCTAAGTGAAACTTTTCAGGTCTGCAGGATTGGCAGTAGACTTTGTTCACACCGCTCCATAGTCCTTCGATTCTCATCAATGAAACTGATCTACTGCTTGATGATTGGTCAATTTACTATGCTTTCCCTCATTTATGCCTTATCTCATTAACTAATAAAATCTCAAGTTCCACTCTAAGGCCCTGTAGTGTATAAAATTTACTGTGCCTGCATATCCAATTAATCCAAATAAATGGTGCTGGCCTTATAAAATAATAACTCCACTGACAATATTACTTTTGATAAATAATACTAAAAGTAAACACTTATGTAAAACAATGTGATTAACACCATTCCAAGTGTTTTACCGACATTAGCTCATTTATTCTTCATACAATAGGTACTCTAAGGGCTGCCACTTAAGAGATGAAGAAATTAACCCTCGGCAGCCAAGCATCTTTAAGGATGAACGATCTGTAAAACAAACCAAGGAACACTGCCAGAGGTTAAAGTGACAAGGTAAAACCCATTATCAATTAATGCTGACATGCCTACTGCTTGCCACCTCCTCTCCCATCTGGAACTAGGTCATCAGTGCTATGGCCTTACCTAAGGGCACACTGTGAAAAACTGAGCTACATAAGGTGACAATTTCTTTTCTCTTTTTTTCTTCCTTTGATTTATCAATTTCTTTTTGCTACACATTAAGAAATACATATTCTCTATAGCTTTCTCTTACTGCTATGTAGTATAGTTCTTGGTCACAAATGGCAGCATTAGGTTTTTAAGCTGGTGAACCTCAACAATTTTTTAATGCGGTTGAGAAATGCGCATTAGAATTTTGTCCTTCAAAAGAGCACTTGTAGAAGGCAGCAGCCGGGTGTGTCCAGAGTTAGGAGTAAAGAGAGCGGGTCTGGAGCTGTATAAGAGGTCTTACTGCTTGCCTCAGCTTCCTTTTTGGTGTATTTGAATAGCAATCTTTCGAGATTGCTATTCAATCTAATCTTAAAATTCAAATCCATGCAAATTACTTTTCCCGTATTCACTGAAGCCACAGAACAGAAAAGTATTAAGCAAATTTCTAAACTACGTTGCGGGTTCTCCCCCTTCCCCTTTATTATAAAGAAACACCTGCCAATGAAACAAAATATAAACAGTGGGTTGTGGAAAGCATCATCAAGGGAAGTGAAGGATGGGAGAAAGGGAATAAAAATTTTACTGCTTCCTTGGTATAGACAATTTTTTTTAGGCTAGAGAAACGGCAGATCCTTATATTCTGGTGTACGGGAGCCCCATGAATAAAATATAGCTGTGCAAATACCGTCAGTACCTTCTTCCAAAGCACCATTCTGGAATAATACATTTAATGTCTCATCAACTTGCCCAGAAAAGTGAGAGTAAACCTGTGCACACAGACAAAACAACCATAACAAAAATCAAGTGGAAATAAATCTGCTATGGGGAACAGATCTGATCGACAGTTGAAGGTTTTCAAAACTCTAAGTAATATGCTAGCCACTTAAAAATATTTCCCCAGTTCTCCTCTTCCCCCATTGCTCTGTGTCTTCATATTCATCCGTCAGTTCTGAGGCAGCTTTTTAAGTCCCCCCTCCATGCTCACACATCCAGACCATAGAAGAGTCCTCTTGGCTTTGAAAGCTTCAGATCAATCTAGATCATTTACCTGCAAGGTTTATTTGGTGAGGCTAAAGAGGCGCTTCAACCAGGAGCTTCTTAGGGCTAAGGCGGCTGAACATCAACAACAAATTGTCATTGGCATTCCATTTATGAACCTTCAAACGGCATCAGATCTTTTCCATGAGAAACCAGATCAGGTCAGACTAGAGCTGAATATTTCTTAACAAGCTAACCATCAAAAGAATTTGCGTTTTGAATAAAAAGGCTATCATTTGTTGATTTGAATATCAAAGAGATCCACTGCAAACTCCCAGTCTGGAAAAACCTCCCTAAGCTATGCTAGACAGGTGTTTAATAATCTATTATTAAGGCACTATTTTAGGTTACCGAGAATTATAAAAAATAGCTGTAACTGCGAAGCCGCAAATGGGACTGCACAAAGAACCGAATGCTATTAACATACTATTAACAATTCAAAAGAATGAGTTGACATACCAATCAAACTTGTTAATTGACTGTCAATGGCCTGTCCTTGAATATACAACATGACTGCATTATAGATTTCAAATGCTGACAGGAAGACAGTTCCATTTGCATTAACTTCATAAACTGATCAACAACCAAACTGCCACATACATTTGTAATGGGAAGCTGAATCATTTCAATATTCATGGAGTTCTGTAATTGTAAATTAGGTACTGGCAAACAATACAATACTGTACATACTCTTAAGATATCCTAAAATTCATTGACCTACTTTCATTCTGATTTTAAGAGACAGGGGGAAAAGAAGTTCCATCTTGAAGTGATCATTACTTTAATTTATGGTTCATGCCTGAAGCAAAATTTGTTTGTAGCTGAATTTACAACTGTGCTTTTCCTTTGCATTTGACTAACATTCTTGCTGTAGGAAAAGGGAGGCAAGGCCCGGCTTAGCAGTGTATCACTGTAATTCTAGCATGTGGCAGAAAGAGGCAGGAGGATTGTGGCTAGTTCAAAGACAACCCGGTCTACATATTGAGTTCTCAGTGTGTGTGTGTGTGGGGGGGGTGTTAAATAACATAGATATCAGCTAAGATATAGAAAATATGGCTTGTGAATGGTATTAGTGTTACATGCCCGGGAAGTAAGCAAGCATCATTAAAACATAAAAAGATGTTTCTACATCGGTCCTGCACTGAAGCCTTCTCAAGGCATCTCACAGAGACCTGCTGTCTGAGCCAGACTTTGTAATCATTAATCTTCAGCGCTTTGAATATGTATGTATGTACGTATGCGTATGTATATGAAAAAGAGGCTTGGAATTTGAAAGAGGGCAAGGAGGGATATATGGCAGGGTTTGGAGGGAAGAAAGAAAAAGGGAAATTATGTGATTATATTATAATCTAAAAAAGCCAGTAAAAAAAAAAAAGTTCATCCATGGGCCAGCCAAATGCTTGAGAGTGTAAAGGCAATCGCTGCCAAAATTGACAACTTGAGTTTTATCCTTGGAACCTACATGATAGAAGAACAAGAACTGAATCCCCAAGACTGTCCTCTGACTCCACACATTCCATGGCTCTTTCCTACTCGAGCCCCCCCAACACAGTAAAATAAATATCAAAATTGTTTTTATTGCATCTATACTGAGCATGTAGATTTCATTTGTCATTCTCCTTTACATGGTGCATAGCAATCATTTATATAATATTTACATTGTATATGGAATATTAAATAATTTAGAAATAACTTAAACTAGTAGACAGGATGAATATACATCATATGCAAATTCTGTGACATTGTACACGAATGACTTGATCTTTTGCAGATTTTAGTATTCCTAACACATACAACTGTATATATTCACATTATTAATTATATATCTGTAAATATAGGTAAGTATCTATATATGTATATATTCATAAGTAGTATGTGTGTGTTATGTAGCCCTTTATGGGATATATTATTTCTTAGTTGGATAAAATGAAAAAAATCCAAATAGGATGAGTAATATTCTAAAGAAAATATTTAAATTATTTAGGATTAAACTCCCATAAGTCCTAACTAATAAATGTATTTATACTTAGATATTACTTATTGTTGAACAGTTATTTGAAATTTTGAGAAAAAATTTCTTTTTCTCATAGTAAGAAAAAAGGGTCTTTGTATCCCTGACTGTCCAACAACTCCAGAACTTTAACTACAGTGATTCTCAACTTGCGGGTCATGACCCTTTGGGGGTCAAACCACCTTTTCATAGGGGTTGTCTAAGACAATCAGAAAACATCAATATTTACATTATGATACATAACAGCAGCAAAATTATAGTTATGAAGTAGCTATGAAAATAATTTTATGGTGTGAGAGTCAGTACATGAGGAAGCTTATTAATGGGTTGCAGCATTAGGAAGGTTGGAGAGCCACTGACTTTTACATAGACTCTAGAACTCAGTATGTAGACCAGGGTACCTCAAAGCTAGCAGAGACCTGCTGCCTCTGCTTTCCAAGTGAGCAATAGGGTTAAAGCTCAGTGCTACGACATCTGGGAAGAAAAGCAAATTTAAGGCAACCTCTACTAAAGTTACTGAATAAAGCTGGCACTCTCTAAGCCACATGGACACAGACAAAATCCTCCAGCATCGTTCCACACAGATTTAGGACCTCTTTTGAGCTGCTGGGATAATATCTAATTAATAATCAAAGAAAATTACTTTCAAACTCAAGTGACATGAACTACTGGGGGCAATAGTTTTTGAAAAAGAATTTGTATAAATTCTCAAAGAGATCATAGAAACATTGGAGAGAAAGAGGGTAAAGACAGAATGTGAAGCTTGGGTTAAAGTTATCTGTGAGGATAATTTTTCTACTCTTTTTACCCTACTGATTCTCAAACTGATATATATGTATCCATATATACATATAATGCTTGCTCAATATATGCTACCTATGTGTGTATGCCTTAGTTTATTTTACATACCAACCACAGTTTCCCTTCCCTTCTCTCCTCCCATTTCTTCCCCTCACTTTCCTTCTACCCCTCCCTCACCCTATCCACTCTTCCTTAGTCTATTCAGAAGGGATAAGGTCTTCCATGGGAGTCAAAAAAGCATGGCATATCAAGTTGAGGCAGGAACAAGCTCCTCCCCCTTACAACACGGCTGGGCGAGGCAAACCCACCATAAGGAACAGGTTCCTGAGAGCCAGCTCGTGTATCAAGACAGTGCATGTATGTTTTAGGGATGACCATTTGGTATTGAATCACCAATTGATACAGTCTTCCCCAGGGAAGACTGTTTCTTTTTAAAACTTTCAATTTTTTATTTTATTTTATTTTATTGAGATTATAATAGCATCATCTTCCACTTCTCTTTCCTCTCTCCAAACTCTCCCCTTCGTGCCTGCTTTCAAAGTCATGATTTTTCTTTTCATTGCTTGTTATTGAATGCATATGGATAGACATACATTATTGTAAATAGAATCTGCTCAGTATATATAATATTACTTGTATGTTTTCAAGGCTGACAATTTCATATTGGAGAATCCATTGCTGTGCTCTTCTCTGGAGAAGACTATTTCTTTTCCTCTCAGTTTCCCTAGTTGTCAATATATGAGTTTATCATGCCACGCTGCTTCTTGCGGTGGTTCATAGGTGCCATAGCTGGGTAACACTGTTGGTTGTGTCGCTCCTTTGGAAGCTTGTGTGGCACTTTCTGGTACCATGAAAGCTTGTCCTCAGAGAGGAAGCTTTCAGATCAATTCCAGCTCAGAAATAGGTACTTACCTCCCACCTTTTGTGGGGAAACAAAAGGCAACGACAGTAGCCTATAATGTTTGGGGAGTATATTGGACTACCCTGACCAACAAGTTAGAAGAGGGCTTCTCATGCTTGGTGCTGATGTTTTGTTAGAACACTAGCAGCCAAGATGGCAAAATGCTTAAACTATGTGTGTGTATTTATACCAATTTGCGTGTATTATAGCTATTTTAGGTATATTTATTTTATTTAGGTATATTTTATTATTTTATGTATATTTCAGACAAAGTGTTATTTTACCTTCCTCACTCCTTCTTTTGTATTACTTTCTCCTGATCCTTTTCCTTCCTCTCATCTCTCCCATGTGATGTAGGAGGGTCATCTGTCTATGTGTTACTTTCATTGATTAATAAA
>LOEQ01003872.1:331190-343193 GCA_001685075.1 Bramus lutescens
TTTGTGTGTTGTTATTTCGGAGTATAAGCTAGCCGTGCGGGAGCCAGGCGGGACAAAAAGCAGGCCAGCTCCCCTCATTACTACACCCATGTTCTCCTTTTTTTTTTCCTAATCATCAGCTAGAGTAAATGTCCTATTTAGAGAAAAATCCTATAGGCCACCAATTAGGTCAAAACTCAAAAGTCCAAGGAGGTCACTCACATTTTCTGCATATCCATAGTACAAAAACCAAGCCCAATTTACTTACTTTAAAATCTTGTCGACAGATTCAGTAGAAATGGGAGTGATTTGGGAACCATGACAACTTAAATACTTCCTAGGGTTATATGCCACTGAAATTGAATAGTTGAGTTCTCCTGTAGGATATGGGAAAAGAGTCCCAGAATAAAAGGCTCACGGGCTTTTCGGAACCAACATCTTGTTTCCTTAGAATGATAGCAGAGCTTATTCAATCTCCATTCTAGCAGCGTTTCCTGGCCCAACCTATACAATATTATTTATGTTTTCAGTTGATGTCAAGTCACTTGATAAGGAGTGCCAAGGACGTGATTGTTCTTGAGACTTTCCTAGACAAAACGAAAAAACAAGACAAACACAAATACCCACTGGTGAGAGATGAGGGTGTGTCTCACATTCCTGCACAGGAAGCCATTTAGAGTTGCTTTTATTACAATGGAGAACATAACTGTTTCTCCCGTGAGGAAGCGGTGAACTTGAAAATTATGAGAGCAGTCAAAAGAAGGGTAAAGCAGGCAAAGAAGACACTTTCACTTTGACATCAGTTTAGTACACAAAATTAAAACAAATAGATTAAAATTTGCTCCTCAGCAAATCATTGAATTTTTGTGTTGGAAGATTATTAGAAATAATCTCATCTCAATAATTTCATAAGTGAGAAAAAAACACAAAAGTCTGGGTTAAAACAGTCACATGCTACCGAATATTGGCTCAACCAATGGTAGTCTCACCTATGAAGGTGCTTCCAGAGTATTACAGTGAACCTGAAAAATTACTATTCCTCAATAGGAATATACCTATTCCTGACACAATAACTACCTTAGTCTTGCAGCAAAATGTATTACTCATGTGTTTTTAATAAACGAACCTACTGTGCTATCAGTCATATTAAAATTAGAACATAAAATTATGTACCATTTTTAATATTTGATAATGAAATGGTTCCGCTTCTGATTTATGTGTTTATAAACTATACTTTGTACCACTATTTAATAACATGTTCATATATGTGAGTATATGCATATATACTGCAAGTTAGTCTTCTGAGTTATGCTGGTATGCTTCATAATCTTGTATTTAGTGTCTCTAACTGTATCAAGATGCCACGGTGAATGACTGTCCTGTGCCACGTAGATGGTGCTTGTGGGGGTACCCATTATGCTTTCCATGTAATGATGGAACTACCTATTGACACTTTATTTTTTTTCAGAATGATTACTGGTAGTAACACATTGTAGTACCCAAAAAACATTGGATAGCGCTTTAGTCATAAAACTTAAGCTGAGTGTCATTTCCTCCTCAAGTATCAATGCCTCCTATCTCAGGAGGTTTTGGAATGAATTAATGTAGCAAAAAAAATCATTAAAAAAAGAGAGCTCGATTGTCTTTAAAACAAGCTAATTTTTAATTTATTTGTTTTGCCAACATTTGGGAATTAATCTTTTACACAGCTTTCTAGGGACTTCAGTGAAGGCAGTGTCTTCAATCCTTTCCCGTTTTCCCTTGTATTCCGTGCTCTTAGCACTCCATATTCTGGTCCGTAAGTTTCCCACTATAGTTTCAGGTCTCTCTCAGATTCTCTCTCATTTGGTGCTGAATTTGTAAGCATAACCTGGCATTTCTTGCCCCACTTCTCTTTGAAATCATGTGGGATAACTCAAAAAAGAGTATGATTGGCTTAACTATGAATACGAAGATTCTGCTACAGGAATGACCATGCATGTACACTGTGTGTCATTAAGAGAAAGGGCTTTGGACACATAACTACCATCAAAAGGACACATTCTGGACAGATAATGGAGTTAGTGGTAAAGGCCTAGAGTGACCTGCACAAGAACCAGGTTTGATCTCCAGCATTGAAAAAACAAATGAAAACAACCAAAAGAATAGATTTCTATGATTAAACACAATTGTCATTTCAAGTTCTATCAAGACTATTTTTCAAGTATATGTGGCTCCATTATGGCTCCTTTTTATATCTGACACAGTGACGACTGTGTAAATTTCAAATACATTTATCTGAAGGTCAGAGATAGGTAATGTCACAATGGTCACTGGATAAAAGTCTGTAAAGTCAGCTCTTCCCACCTTGGTCTCAAGAAGAGAGAACCAAACAGTCAATATAGATCCTCAAAGAGCCACATACAAAGATGCATAAAACTATACAACAGGTTTCCAGAGGTGTCCCTGCTAAATTATATTATTTTTGTTACACACACACACACACACAAAGAGAGAGAGAGAGAGAGAGAGAGAGAGAGAGAAAGAGAGAGAGAAATCCAAATATGGAAAAAATGTACAATTAACCACCCACAGAATCACCATTTTAGCAAAGAATAATCAATGTTGGCAAAGTCACCAAAATCTTCCAAACCAAAGTTTTTTCACTGTGTTGTTTTTAACATTCAGGCAAAAGTGAAATACACTTAAGAAATTCTTCCCTCTCTGAGTTTACAATAAATGGTGATTTTATACAGTGGTTTCTCAATCCATATCAGCTCTGATACTAATGTGTATGATAATTTTCATTTATTTTCTTCTGCCTTCCCTGTCTCCAGGCTTATTTACAGCTGTGCCGTCCTCTGAATCTGATTTTGAGCGTCTGGCATCCTGGAATCACTTTAGAAAGCTTGTCAGGTCCTGCAGCGTGTCCTGGGCTTTGTTTTCAGACTCCTGGGCTTCAGGGCATCAGTATGATCTCATAGAGGTTATTACTTAGTGATACTCATTAACTTCTTTTGATGAACTCTAAGTCATTCTATTCATTTGACACATTTTGTAACATTTTAACACCTACCCATCTCCATCCTTATTCATGTCTTGATCATTGATTTATGAAAAGAAATTCCCAGAAGTCATTGCCCACTCTCTACTAAATCATTTTCTCCTAGAAGCCATTTCTGCAGACCCCAGTCCTTCTTTTCCCATCTCCTATCCAGATGACTAAATTTTTATCTTTTCTTCGTTCATGGATGCTTCAAATGCATTGCATATGTGGTGTCACTTGGCTTATACAGAAGCTTATTCTTCTGGTGAAATTCTGCATACCATGCGCTCATAGACCAGTGCTCCTAATCACACTTTCCTTGCTCTACACCCCCAGAAACATGGAACTGATGTGAAATCCAGTCTTACTCCAAAGTCTTTGTTGTCTTTCTGGTCCAGTTTCCTCCTTGACTTACTTGAAGACCTTCGGCTTTGTCCTTTCATTCCATCTTCTTGATGGCCAGCCCTAGAGCGACTAGTTTTTATAGATATTACTGCAGAATTTCTCCGTATTTATCATTCACAATATATTTCAAGTTTATATTTGACTTGTCTAGATCATTAGGCATAACATTTGTGGATGTGGTGGAAGAGTTTAGGATAGTGATGAACAAATCCATTGAAATAAAAAAAGAATAGGAAAAATTGAAATGATCTTAGATAGATTTATTGTCAGTTCCAGAACTGGGTAAAACTTCATCGCATCAAAATAGAAGTACTCTTGAGAATGGAAGTTTTAAGTTTAAAATTAAAATTACAGTTTACAATTTTTCTTAGCTGAATTTTGCTAGGTGGAATCATAAAGAGAAGGTAGTTTTTTTCTGCATTTGCTATGTTGGAACAGGCATATAAGAACCAATCCAAACCAAACAAAAACAACAACAAAATACTAGTGGAACATTAGGAAGGCTGTCATCTAACTCCTGATTCTACAAAAACTAATGTATTAATATGAGTTTGTGCTATTTTTCTTTCATCAAAGATTTTAAATAGATTTACACATGTTGGCCTTTAGATTGCGTATTCCAAAAGTGATATCACATTGTTTCACATAATATCCTCAATTTTTCTAAACTGAGCATAATCCATAAAAATTTCCAATTAATTTTAATAACTCAGGGAATACTTTATCTATAATTGCTGATTCTCATAAGTCTTTAAATAATTCTAAATGATTTAGTTTTTGATGATACTGAATGCCAACCTAAGATTTTGCTTTGTCAAAACTCTATCACTAATTAGTATGTGTGATGTGTGTGCATGTAATATGTTTGCATGTGATATATGTGTGCATGTGATGTGTATGCATGTGATGTGTATGCATGTGATGTGTATGTGCCTGTGATGTGTGTACATGTGATATGTGTGCACATGTGATATATGTTTGCATATAATGTATGTTCATATGATGTATGCGTTCATGTAATGTATGTGTGCATGTGATGTGTGTGTGTGCATGTGATGTGTTGTAGACAGAGGCTGCTCATTCATTTCCTGGCCACCAAGACCTGAAATAATCACACTAAAACTACATTAATTACAACACTCTTTGACACAATAGCTTATGCATATTTCTAGCTAACTCTTACATCTTAAATTAACCCATTTCTATTGATCTTGTATTGCCACATGACTGTGGCCTACTGATAAAGTTCCAGCATCTGTCTCTTTAGGCAGTTACCTGGCATCTCTCTGACTCCACCTTCCTTTCTCCTCTATCTCTGCTTAGAATTCTGTCTTTGCTTTATTCTGCCCCATCATAGGCCAAAGCAGACTTTATTCATTAACCAACAGTAACACAACCATTCACAACATACAGAGAGGAATCACATATCACCTCCCCTTTTCTGTCTAAATAAAAAGGAAAATTTTAACTTTAGCATAGTAAAATTACATGTAACAAAACAATTAGTAAGAAAGAATTATAGTTACAATATTTAGTCCATTTACACTTGGCAAATTAAGAAAAATACTCTATCATCTATCCTATTATTGTGAGTCTAAAGTTTTATATCTAATCTATATTTTATAATTATATCTATCTTTATTTAACTCCATTAAAGATTCTGAAAGGATATATTACTTAAGTAAACAGGAAGTGCATTATAAGCAACTTCCAAAACTCTAGAATTGACAAAGACTTCTTGCTGGATGTACATTCACCCAGAGTTCTTTTGTAACATTGTGGCATCCATATTTAGAATACAGGGTCACGGTATCTGGCAGACTTTTTCATGAAGCAGGAAATTTTAAAAACAGTTTTGCCGATATTGGCAGTTTTTAAATCACTTTTGTGTGTGCGTGTGTGTGTGTGTGTGTGTGTCCTATAGAATGTCTGACATATTCTTTTAAGAATCAGGAACCCTGAAGAACTGTCTAGCCTTTTTTAGGCAACTTCTGCAGTCATTTTATGTGGGTCCTGCATGTCTAGTTTATGCAGCATACCATCAAGCAGTCCAGGCAAGAGCAGTTTCTTGTACAAATGGCTAACAAACTCCATAAGGAGCCTCATTGATACCCTTTATCCTCTTGAAGTAGATTGGTGCTGCTAAGAGCAGATGTGTCTCATTGTCATGAAAAATTCTAAGTTTTTAAAACATTTAAATGCCATATTTTGTAAGTCTTTGAAAGGTTTGAAGAATACCTATCCATCTGAAATATATCTCTGTACATCTAGAAAACCTAACACAACTATAAACTTTATAATAGATGACTATCTATTTACCTGTCTTTCTTAATTATACACTACATTTTAAAATGGGCTGCACAAACACATACCTTAATAAAGAGCAGAAATAAACATATAACAAAATTTACCTTAAATTTTTATCAGTAAACCAAGATCCATACCAGTGGAAAGTATTTATCACTATAGCATATCCCCCTTTAAACAAAAACAAACATGTATAAACAATTATTTGGAGAATTTGAGCATTGTTTTCTCGACTACTTTCTGCTGATTGGGGGCACTGTTAATCAGGTCTTTTATAGGGTATCCTGTGTGATAGGTCCATCTCAGCCAGCAGCCCTGAAGTTGTCATGGATGTGGGACCATCTGGGTCATTGCTTGGGGGCGGGGTCTTGTTTGATCAAACTATACTAGCCAGTAAGGAATCCACAGCTTTCTATCCTCTGTGGAAACAAAAGCAGAATCTCTTTTCCAAAGTAACATATTCTTAGACCCAAATTTTAAAGTCAAGATACATTTAAAACATATATGTTATGTTAGCTTAGGAGCCTGAGAAGCAAATGCCTCTCTGCAGTCAAAAAATTCAAAGAAAACACAATAGTAAGCATAATCAAGACTCTCTGTGCATTCTCCATCTTTACTTGGCTTATTTTTCTTACTCTATTTCTTTTTCTACAACATTTATTATCTTTACTCCTTTAATCTATGACTGTCTATACTATTTTATATTATAACTGTCTATACTCTTTTTCCTCTTTTTCTCTCAAGTCTATGTACATTTATCCAACATTGTGATTCATTTAGAAGTCTTTTCCATCTGAATTTGTCTTTGTTGCATGCATATATATAATTATTTTTTGACCAGGAGCACTTTTGTTTTTTTAAATGCTAAACAGGTGTGACTAGCACCAACTACATAGCCCTGACTGTTGTATCCACTCAGTCCAACATAGTGGAGGCATGTCCACGGCCTCTGAAAGTCATGCACAGCTCCCCAGCTCCAGGGTTGCAGCAGGTCTATGTCACCATTAAGCAATTTGTAACATGCTAACAGACCCCATTTAAGTGCTCGGCCTCCTGAAAGAGCCAGAGCTGTTACTGCGAGTAGCATGAACCAGGAAGTCCTCCTCTAAAGAAGCCATGCAGCCTTTGCTGCTAATTCTTAGTTAAAGACCTCTCTTAAAGGAGCCGTGGAGTCCCTCCTGGCTGCCAGCAAACAGAGTCCACCTGAAGAAAAAATTGTGGTTACCAAGAATCTGCAGTAAACGCTGTTTTTTTTTGTGTGTGTGTGTCTAGAATTACTTTTTAAGCTCTCTTGGGTTTTTATATGGTTATAGTCCACCCACATTGGCACACCAGTTTGTAGACGGAGGCTGCTCATTCATTTCCCGGCTGCCCAGACCCGAAATAATTACATTAAAACTTTATTAATTATAACAATGTTCAGTCAATAGCTTATGAATATTTATATATAACTCTTACATCTTAAATTAACCCATTTTTATTCATCTTTGTATTGCCACATGGCTGTGGCCTACTGGTAAACTTCTGGCATCTGTCTCCTTTGGCAGCTACATGGCATCTCTCTGACTCTGCCTTCTTTTCTCCTCTATCTCTACTTGTAATTCTGTCTTTGCTTTATTCTGCCAAAACAGTTTTATTCATTAACCAATAGTAATAAAACACATTCACAACATATAGAGGGGAATCCCATATCACCGTATGTGCATATGATGTGTGCATGTGATGCATACGTATGTGTGATGTATGTTTGATTTGTATTGATGTGTGTAAGATGTGTATATGTGATAGGCATGTGTGTGTGTGGGTTCTGAATGTATGTAATGGGTATAAATGTGTGTAAAGTGTATGTGTGTGTAAATGTGGTATGGATGTATTGTGATGTGAATTAATGTGTGTAAGATGTGTATATGTGATAGGTGTGTGTGTGTAAGGGTTCTGAATGTATGTAATGGGTATAAATGTGTGTAAAATGTGTGTGTGTGAATGTGGTATGGATGTATTGTGATATGTATTAATGTGTGTTAAGATGTATATGTGTGTGTGTGATGGGTATGAAGGTATGTAAGGTGTGTGTGTGTGCATGTGATATGGATGTATTTATGATGTGTATTAATGTGTGTGAGGTGTGTGTATGTGCAATGGGTATGAAGGTGTGTAAGGTGTATGTGGGTTCATGTGATGTGGATGTTTGTATGATGCCTATTAATGTGTATAAAATGTGTATGTGTGTGTGATGGATATTAAGGTGTGCAAGGGTGTGTGTGAACCATGGCATGAGTGTGTAGGTAGAAGACAACTTTCCAGGGGTAGTTTTCTTCTTCCACCGTAACTCTAGGGCTGGAATTTAAGATATGGGACCTTTCCAATGCATAGAGTCCTTTCAAAGGATCTGAACTCACTATTTTTGATAAATAACAAATATATTTTATTCAAAGATCATAGCAGCTAATACCAACAGTAATATACTTAGAGACATCTCAGACATTTTATGACTATATCTCATTACTTCCTACAAATCCTCAGTGAGAATATTGTATATGGAGCTATACAGGTATTCATTAACTCTAGAGTTATAATGTCTATGTAATTAATAAGTAAATAATTATAAGAAAATATTTTAAATAGAGCATATACCACATGAGTTTTTTAGTTCATGGTGACTTTTCATAGAGAAAGAAAAAATCATTTATAGAGATTAAGCTTCATTTATCATTTAAATATACAAACAAACATCTCTTAGATGTCATAGCCTTTCCTGTTCTTGAAAACTCTATTTCAAGAAATAATCTAGTGTGTTTCTTGAATGCTGCATCAAGAAAGAACCTGAGGATTAGCTTATTTCCTTTGCTGCCATTTTCTCACTGGGAATTGGATTTGATTTGACCTTCATTTAACCTAAATTCTTATTTTTTCTGCCACAGACAATGCCAGTTTCTCATTATTAGCAAACCTTTGCTCAAAATAGCACCTACCATTTTACTGACCTGGTTCAACTGGCAGATATATTTCTTACATTAGCCTGTAGCCAATCCTCAGCCGTGATGGAATCTCTTCTGTTTCTGGAGATTTCTGTTAGAATTCTCTGGAAATATTCTTCTTCTACAGGTGCTCTTGTAAACCAAAAGGGCTAACTATTTTTAATTTTACATGAAGTTAGCAAAAAATTTCTATAAGTAGCTGCCTTACTTCTCACACATTCTGCTTAACTCGTGCTGAGAACCAATGGACGCAAATCCAAGAGTGTTCATGTGGAACAACCTTCAGCATTTTACATTTTTATTCCACAAGCTATTATTTCAATTTTTAAATTTACACATTATAATTATATGTAATATATGTTGGAATGAACTTTAAATAAAATATTAATTTAGCACAATATATATACAATTTGTGGATCAATTCATTCAGCAACTATTTAATAATCTAGGCATTAAAACACAGAGATAAGTATGACCTAAGACCACAACTGAATGCCCTATAATATGAAGATGTTACTGTTGTGTTCAAGACATTCTGGGAACAGAAAGGCATTGTATATTGTTCTACTAGAGTTCAAAGAATATTGCATTGAGAAAAATATTTGGTCTCTAATAAACACATTGCAAGTTAAAAAGAACTTGCAGACTTTTACAAGAACTGTGTGAAAGTGCACAATAACCCAGTCATGAAAAACCAAAACACTTCCTTTTGATAACCCTTAAATTGCACTTTTTTCAGAATAAGACTCTTTTTTTCGAAGGCATCCACAATCTTACACATGCCTATGTGCAGCCAGACCAATTTAACATTCTTCAGGCATGTCTTCAAAGCAAGGAATGAGATCTGACAGATTCCTTAGCACAGGGGAGGCAGAGAAGCACAAGGTCTGTGTGAATCTCCACATGGCTTTCTTCATGTTCAAGAGAGCGCTCCTCTGCTCTGGGGGGTAAAAGCTTCCAAAGGTTCTAGTGCCCAGTAAGACAGGCCTCTAGCTTTAATGAATCTTATCACCTTTGCTTTCCGATTGAGACTAACTTACTGTTTTGAAAAGCAAACCCCTAATTCCCATAATATAATTAGGTGTCAGTTTGGAAATATAAAATTTTACCACTTGATAGATAACATAAGGAAAGAATAAAAAAATACCAAAAGAGAAGATCAATAAGTTGAAAAAAAGTACTCTCATGGCAGTATATAGTTAGCAGTATTCTGAAGTAACATAAAAATGTAACATGACTCAGCAGCAAAACCCTACATTGTCTCATTGATACAACTTCTAGAGCTGAATGGTTTAGCTATGATTTAACTGGTTGACTGGATACTGATTCTCTAGGGTATTTGGGGGAAGACATTTTGTGCAACCATGTGTAATTTAAACACTTAACAGACAGCCCCAGACAGCTACAGGAGAAGTGGCCAGTAAGGGCTTCTTCATACTATGTGCAGCAAATGATGGCTGCTCAGCTGTGTCTTTTATCAGAATAACCATAGGAGTAGCCAGTGCAGATGTGTATCAAGTACAGAGAAGCCCAGCACTCCACATATGATGCTAAGGAAGTTTGAAATTGGTGTATACGGGGCACATAGTTGCATAACGTACTGTATGCAGCGGAGCCTTTGCAGAGGGAGGAGAAACAGAAGGCATGGCTAGTTGTTATATTATTTTGATTGGTGTTCATTGGCTCTGTAGGTAGACATAATAAAAATAAATCAGTTAAATAGTTAATGTATGACTACAGAATAACTCTGAAACTCTGGTTAAATACATTGTAAACTTTTGGTTTATTTTGGTTCATGAATTAATGGAGTTCGAACTTTCAAATGATAAGTGATAGTCAAATATAGTCTGATTGGTCTGTTGTTACAGGGAGGGGGCCTGCTTATTTGTCCCAGCTGCCCAGCTAGCTTACACCCAAAATAACCACACAGAAATTGTATTAATTAAATCACTGCTTGGCCCATTATCTCTAGCCTCTTATTGACTATCTCTGGCATCTTGATTTAACCCATTTCTATTAATCACCATATGGCAGTGGCTTACTGGGAAAGATTCAGCATGTCTGTCTCTATCGGCTCCATGGCGTCTCTCTCCCACTCTCCTTTCTTCCTCCCAGCATTCAGTTCTGTGTTCCCCACCTACCTATGTTTTGCCTTATCAACTAGGCAAAGGCAGTTTCTTTATTCATTAACCAATGAAAGCAACACATCGAAAGAAGGACCTCCTATACCAGTCTGTATTAATTCACTAATAATTGCTAAAGATTTGAATATTTCTTCTGTTTGGTATTGAATATCTAAAAGAGGTCAGGTTCTCTACCATCAATTACAGTTCATTGTGTTGTAGACTACTTGGTACTACTCCTAGCTACCACATTAGAGGCTTTCCTTCTTGGCATGCTGGGCATGTGGGGTGTGTGTGAAGGGTGCAGGAGGGCACAGTAGGGGATTAAACCCAAGCCTTGGACACAAAATATAAATGCTCTACCACTAAGGCGCATTCCAGCCCTAAGTGTTGCACTTGAAAGAAAACAGACTTTTTATGCATTACAAGACTTGATGCACATATGCTCTTATATGGTACATGGAAAATCATTAAGGACTACTAAGCCTGCAGGCAGCAAGCTAGCCCTTTTGTCTGTGAGGTCCCTGGCCATCAAGGGGCCCTGATCCTGTACCAGAATATCAATCTGAAGACTGAGTATGTTCCTGACCGGATGACAGAAGCCCCGGAAAGAGAGCACAGACATTCCTCAACCCCCTAAACTTTCTGGTCATTCTGCAGGGGCTTGTCTCCCAGGCTACTACCTCTCTCTTCCTACTCCATCCCAGCTTGTGCTCAGGCTCCCCTTCCCTTCTTTGGGGTCATAAGATCCCCCAGCTCAGCCTGTTTTGGGGCTGGGAGAGGGTGGTGAGTGCAACCAGACTTGAGTGCCTTTGTTTCACTAAGCCTGATGGCAGTAAGCTAGCCCTTTTGTCTGCAAGGTGCATGACCAGCACGGGGCCCCGATCCTGTACCAGAAGATCCATCGGAGAGCATTTGAAAGAAGAGATGGGCAGGCGCCAATGCAAGAATTCCTCCAACAATCTGAAAAACAACATGATAACACCAGAACCCAGCGTACATACAACAGGAAGACTTGAACACCCTAATCTAGAAGAAGTAGAAAAAAAACATTATGAAAGTGATAGAGTCCCTTAAACAGGATGTAAAAAACTCCCTTAAAGAAATGGATGAGAAGAATAACAAAAAGTTGAAAGAAATGAGTGAATCTGTAAAAGATACCCTAGGAAACCAACAAAAAACAATC
>LOEQ01003873.1:824-18114 GCA_001685075.1 Bramus lutescens
CAAGGTATAGTTATTTATGATCTATAGGGACTGAGCTCCAAATGCCCAAAAATGGTAACACATTTCTCTAGGAAGGAAGAGGAAATGAGCCATCTTGTAATGGCGACTGAGGCTTAGGGCAGCTGCCCACAGAGACCTTGTCTTTAAAAAAAATAGAAAATAGAGTAGTAGAGTTCATGGGTGCCAGTGTCTGTGGGAACCTTTGGGAGTGAGCCTCTGCCCTAGGGTCTGGAGGGCTGCGGCTCGTGGGGTAGTATAGGTCCCACATCCATTTGTCTGACTCTCTTGCAAAGAGGAGGCTTGGAGTTTGTATGTTATGAGAGCAGCTTGCAGTGTGGCTACGGGGGATGAGTTGTGCTCATCGGTGATGTGTGTGTCCCTGGCACAGCTCAATAAAGTTCCTGTCTTACTTTACTGCCGTGTGCTGAGGGTTTCTCTAATTGTTGTGCAGTAAATGAAAAGCATTTTGCTTCCTTGTGGTTCTCAAAGCCGGTTCATGGCACGTGGCCTTTAACATATCTTTTTCCTGTCATCAGAGGGGGGGGGACACTCTCTATCAGGCCCTGAGAAGCGAAGGACAGTATTAGCATTTCATCTCAGAGCTGGGAGCCTGATAGGCCAGCGCATCTCTATTCTCTGAGGACGGAAGAAAGGCTACAGGGTCCTCAGAGCTGCAACATACCTCTTGTTATCATTTCCAGAAACATCATACCCACAGCTGTGAGTGCTCAGATGGCTCTCAAAGAGGCCTGTCTCTCTTCCCTCTCTGACGCCCCTGTTCAGTGTTACCTGCTGTTGTCCCTTGGCAAAGACCATGACACAGGCTCTGGGCTCTGGGTTATACTAGGAATTCAGGACATGGATAGGCCCAGCTGATTTGTCCAGAGATAATGGGGCAGCTGCTGACTGGCCTGGTATATGGGGTCTGGCCTGTGTTGCTTTTGCCTTTGGTGTGGGTGGACTCCTTACACAAGGTGCAAGGTAGTCAGCCTCACCCCAAGAGGAATACCCCTTCAGTAGGGTGGGAGAGCCAACCTGGAAGTTTCCCTGAGGACCCCAACACCCAAGGTAGCATGGTCACCCAGACAGGAAGGACCACCCTGCCTTGCAGCGGTGGGGCTCTCTGCTCCAGGGGCCTCACCCAGAGTGGTCCTTCAAGTTAGCAGAAGATTCTGCCCTTCTGTTAGCACAGCTATCAGGGTTAGAGGTTAGATCTTACCAACCCTGACAGACTAGGCTCAGTCCCATCCCCCAGAGGCCAAAGAAACAGTGCATTACAGTGAAAACCACAAAAGGGAGAATTACTCAGCGTGTCCACCCAGGAAAGGAAAGGGAGAGAGAGCCAGTGACCCAAAGCCATTCTCAGCACCTGGAAATAAGGTTTATATTCAAATTAGGGCAGGAGGTTTGCATAGCTAAGGGGGTGTGGTCAGGGTGTGATGACCCACCATTGCCTGGGCTTCATTCTTCCTGCAAGGTAACCTTACCAGGTGTCAGAACTTCAGGACACAAGCTTCCCAAGGCTGATACCTAAGTCCTATCCTTTTCTGTCCTCCATCGTGAGACTCCTAGACAAATTTCAATTTCTGAGATTCCATTGGGTCTTTTTGTTTTGTTTTGTGTTTTTGAGACAGGGTTTCTCTGTTTAACAGCCCTAGCTGTCCTGGAACTAGCTCTTGTAGACCAACCAGGCTGACTCCAAACTCAGAGATCCACCTACCTCTGCCTGCCAAGATTAAAGTCATGCACCACCACTGCCTGGCCCATTGTTTTCTTTTGTAGTCAGTTTTTTTTTCTTTTTTTTCCTTTTTTCTTTTAACCAGATGTGAGGAATTGAGTCTGAAATGGCAGCATCCCTGGAGAAGCTGAGGCTATGAAGATTGCCATGAGTCTGAAGCTAGCCCAGACAAAAACAAATCCTTGACTTTTTGTATGATCTTAAGTAGGGATTGGTGGCATGTCTCATCCTGGGGCAACACACAGAACACCTGTCCATTCCCAAAAGGCTACTAATGGACCAAGGAAGCCATTCCATCTGGTCCTCGGGTGAACCAGTGTGTGTGCTGGGGTCACTTACAGATGCATGGATGACTCAGAGGCAGCTGTGTCCCCTGAAGCTCTCCCCAGCCTGGTGGTGGCTCATCAGAATTGCTTCATTGGCATCTCAGCCCCAGCCAGCCATCTGCCATCTCCGCAGTAGGTGTAGCAGTCCCCGAAACAACATGAATCCTGGGGTCAGGAAGGAGTGGTGGCTGGAACCTCCTCATGACACATCACAACAAACCCAAAGAAAACAAGCACCCAGAGATGCAGCTTCACACTATTCCAGTCAGCATATCCTTACCCTCAGCATGTCAGTCACACACTGACCCGCGGTCCTGCCTCAGCTGCACACTAGCCTCCCATGATGTGGTGACTCTGGCCAGACAGTATGCCCTGGTGTATTGGCATCTTGTTTGAATTGTTACCTAGCTCTTGATACCTGGTGGGGAAGGGTTCTTTATAACTGCACATGTTTAGGGCTGATCCCTTGGGACTGGATAATTGGGATTGGACTGTTCCCTGGAGAAGACTAATCTCTCTTTCTGAGCAGTCAGCCATTTGATTGCTTGTAGCTCTTCATCTAGGGGTGGTGGCTTGTGAGCTTCCCCCACCCACACTGGCGTGTCACCTGGAGGTGTCATTGTGCAGGTCTTATTAGGCGACAGCTTCCCTGTCATACAGAAGACACTCTCATGGCAGATGTCCTGGTCCTTCGGCTCTTGAAGTCTTTTTGTCCTCTCTTCCTTGATGTTCCCTGAGCTCAGGTGTAGGGGTTGTGTTGTAGATGTATCAACGGGGGGTCAGGTACCCCATGGTCATTTGCTCTCTGCGTTTTGATCAGTTGCGACTTTCTATAATAGTTTCTGTCTTTAAAAAAAAAAGCTTCTTTGATGAGAGGTGAGAGCTACACTCATCTGTGGTTATAAGGATTTAGAATGCAGTTAAGAATTATGCCTGTTTAGGGAAGAGGGAGTAGTAGGGAGTGGGCCTTAAATTATCTCACTACTCTCTCCCATCCCCCACCCTTTCCTTTTCAACTTTCATAAGCTAAGGCTCTGTAAGGCTCTTGTCACTGACAGCACCGTGTCCTGGCTTGGTCTGCTCTGTCTTCTGTGGACAACTAGATTCTTCTCACCTGGTATATACAGAGGACCCCAACACACCCTTCCTTTTCCTGCTAGCCCTGCAGGGATGGGTAAAGAGGGAATGTCTCCAGGGGTCCAGCCCCTCTCCTCTAGCCTAGTGCTCCTTGTGGTCATTCCTTCAGACAGCCCATCTGCTCCCCTTGCTCCACGCTGTACCCGGAAGTCATGGGTGTGATGAAGTCAGATATTGATAGAAACAGACACAGAGGCAGAGTGGCTGCTACATCTGTGGCCAGGGTTGGTACCTTTTTGCTGAGGGAACTGCCACCAAGGGAACAGAGTCACCAGAGACTGCCAGGCCCTTGAGGCAGATAGAACCTGTTACCCAAATCTGATATAAATTCAGCAATTGGTGGAGGACTTCCTGGGAGGCCCAGACCTGAGCACAAAGGAGGGGTACCCAGGGATTCTGGCCTTTTTGGTCCCCTCCCTACCACAAGGAACAAATTATTGTGGCCTGCTTCCAGGATCAGGTACATTCAGAGCTCATTAGAGAATCACAGACAAGCACTAGAATCCTGTCTTCCCCAGAGGGCAGCTGCTGCCTGCTTGTCTGGGCCTCTCAGTTCATCCTCGTGTTGAAAAGTTACAGGCAGAGCACACTATCTGAAAAGGAGGGGCTCTCAAGTCCCAGGATATAAGATAAGGCTTTGCATCCCTAACCATGGGGACACAGAACACAGGGAGGGGTGACAATAGACACCCCAGGGATTTCACCTCCACAAAGAACTTGGCCAGTGGAGAATTCAGGGGCCCCGGAAACACTGGTAGGAAGATAACATCATCTCTTTGTGTCTAGGCAGCAGCCCTGCCTTGAAAGTTAGAAAAATGAACTGCAGCATTTTGGCTACTGAGACCATAAGGGATGCAGGAGGAGGCCTCTGAGCAAGGGAGAGCTGCATCACCCTTGATTGAGCTGCATATTTCCCAGGTGGTGTGGGGGAGAGGACTGTGGTGTGTTGGTGAGTAAACAGGCTGGAACTAGACATCAGCTATTGTAAATGGGCTGAGGAGCCATCAGGAAAGAGGGAGGAGGAAAGGCACAGATGATGTCCCTAGAGCTGGCATGGATTGTGACCCTCCAGTGGGCCCTACCCCTCAGGACAGGACCGTGTCTGGGAAAGTGAGCACTCTGACCATGTCATGGGAAGTATCTTACTTATCCATCCCTGATCACTCTTCTTTCCTAAGTTGGAGTCCTGGAAATAGGACATGCACACATGTCAGGTCCAGATTATGTCGAGTCAGCAGTTTGGCCATGCAGGAGCAGACTCCGTCCTTGTCTGAGCGACTCTGAGCTAGAAGGAGCTATATTACAGTCTGTGTTCCTTTAGCCAGTGGTGTGGGATTGTGCCTGCTGTCTATATTTTATGAACTCATTATTGATCTTTTTTGATGAAGCTTAAAGTCATTTAAAAGGCATTTCTGTCTATGGCATCTCCCCAGAGGAGCCTAGTGAGGTTGTGGTGGAAGCCCCTCCCTTCTAGGCAGGGAGGAGCCTTTAGCATGAGAAACTCAGATTCACTTTCAAGCAAAAAGTTGTGAGACAAAGTTAAATCTAGCTCATTATCACCATTGATTTGTCTCTTGTTTATTGGTAGTGGGGGGATGTAGGTAAGTTTGATCAAGTTTGATGGTTCCTCCTCCTTGTGCACCTGAAGGGATTCAGACTCTCCATGGAAACAGTTGTGGACCTGTCAGGGATGGTGTTAGGAGAAGAGATCCACCCTGAGCTGGGTAGAACCATCCTGTGGGTTGAAGATGAGGGACAACATTGTCTGTCTGCAGCCCCACTGGGTGTAGTGCGGTGTGACCAGGTGCCGCACAGTGGATGTGCCCCAGGCTGTGGCCAGAGGAACCCCTTTAGAGCAGCAAGAAAAGTCACCAGCACAGAGAACCTTATCCTAGTGATCTTGGCTGTTTCCCCCATTTTGAGAATTTTGTTTAAATGCAGTAGATAAAGTATGATTCTGCATGAATAATGGCATCGCAGCGCTGGCTGTAATTACATGATGTGCAGTCAGATTCGAAGTGGTGGATTTGAACTGTTATTTTCCTCTTGCCATAAACAGCCTGGTTTTCTCTCCTACTCTGAACAATTCTTGTTGAAGATTGAACCTAAAACTGTCGCATGTGCTCAGGGCTTGGCTGCCATCTGAGGGGATCTTGGGAAGTGGCTGGATGGAGAGGGTGACAGTTTAATCAGTTAATCTATTGGTGAGTTAGGTCATAGCTGAACAGGCTCTTAGGAGCCAGGGCCTGGCTGAGGAAAGTAGGTCTGTGGGAACATGGCTTTGTGGGAAGGATCTGTCCCCTGGTTCCCTGCGCTTTCTGCCCACACTGAGGAGAGCAACCTTTCTCTACCATGCCCTTCCATCTCACCTCATCCCAGGAAAAATGAGGCCAACAGACTGAGCCTACGAGGGAAACCTCTACAGAGCCATGTGGTAAGTCAGGCTGCATTTCACTGTGTTGAAGCAGAGCAGTTCTTTATTGATGTTCCTAGAAAAGGTGGGGGCGGGGGAGCACGGCTGCTAAGAGGTTTGGCTTGAATCCCCAGTTCAACAGATTTCTGTGGTCTCCGTATGCGTGTCTCTTGTAACACGTAGACTAGCTACTGCTGTCTGTTTTCCCATGAAGATTGCCACCAGGAATGCCATGTAAATGACTCCTAGAACATGTTTTGAGGTCATATTTTTAGTTAGTCCCAGCAAATCCAAGCCCATGGAATTCTTTATGGACACAAAGCAGAAAGGAATTCTGTTTCCCTGCCAGGAAAAGAGTATTTAAAATAAAGATGCAGAATGCACAGCACTGTACAAAATAACAAAGTTTATTTCTAGAAAATATGTCACCCTAACCGTCCACATGCACACATCCACACAGCACTGCACACACCGAGGAACGAATGGCCTTTTAATCCATCTACCACATACAGTTATATTACAATTTACAATAGAGTTTCTGAAGACACAATGGGGGAAACTTTGTCATTCATTTATAAACCTTCCAGAAATTACAAAAAAAAAAGGCAGTCTGAAAAGTGTGTAGAAAGAGTAAAAACAGTTTACAGTGGACAGGAATTACAAAGTGTAGTGACCGACCGTCACATCTGCCAGCCTTTCAGGAGGTCTGCTGTTGAAGGCTAATGATATAGATGAATGTGGGTGGGGCTGTGTCTGAGAGATCGTGATTTGGGCTCCTGCTGGTCTGGCTAATGAAGCATGTAGTGACTCTGCTGTGTGTGCTGTTGGCGGTGTATCGGGGCAAGGCATTTCAACAAATAATGAAAGTAACAGAAATCTAAAGCCACAGGATGGGACACGGAGCGCAAAGATTATCAGCGCCCTGGCTAGCTAGAGGACGTGCATGCTGCCGGTTGCTCCCTCTCCTTTGCTCTTTTGTGTGGTGGGATAAGTAAACATCTGTGTGTGGCTGGCTTGCTTTGAAAAGACCAAGGCAGGCATCTGAAAGTGTAGGGCCCGGGCCACTGGGATGTGAAGCCACTGTGTGAGTGAAGATGAAGCCCAGGAATGCACAACACATGCGAAGTATACACGGTGTTTTTATTCGACAGTACAAACCACTGTGCAGTTATAAGGCAGAACATCAAGGCGAATTAAAATAGGAATTTCAAGACCAGAGTGGAAATGACAGTAATGCATAATGAGGCAAGCATCTTGAGAAGTGGGGGAGGTCAGAAATCCTGTAAGGGCTGATGTCAAGTGTGTGCCAGCTGGAACTGCAGGTAGGGGGTGCTGCAGAGAGCCCTCCCTCTCCTGCTGCTCAGCCAGCTGTCCCTCCCACCTTCCACCCCAGACCTGGGATAGAACCTTGGGAGTGGAGGAGGGGACCACAATGCAGCCCCTCCCTGATCTCTCCAATGGTATTACGTGGATGGTAGTGTAAGTGTGCATCTCTCTACTGCTGTATGGAGGGGTCAAGGTTGGGTTTTGGGAGTCATGAAAGCCCTAGTTTGGAATTAAAGCAAGTGACATGGATTTGGAATTGTCCGGAGGCTCACAGGTCACTTCACCGCACCCAGCCTTTTCAGCAGTTTCTTGCCTCTGGAGAGCAGCCCTTTTTTCTTTTTCGAGGACATTTCCCTGCCTCTCCCAGGACTACCAGAACCCATAGATGACGTAGGTGACCCCGAATGGAGATGGGCTGTGGGGGATGGAGCTCTCCTTGCTGTCCCTGAACCCTCGGGAGGAACCTAGTAGGTACATTGCGACAGTTTTATTGGGTGTGTCAGCGCCAACAACAATTCACTCGGTAACGCGTACTCCCCCATCTCCCGCCAGCCAGGGGAAAGGGTGGGTGGTTCGTTTCTTCTTTCAATTTTTAAAGTATGCCATGAGAAGCACACGCCCTCTCCCAAGCCCCCTCTGAGAGAGAGGCTGGCCTCGATGGGCTTTCGCTGTCTGTGTCTTGGGAGACAGGGTGGCCATCGCTTTGGCAAAGAAAGCCAGGTCATAATTTACTCTGAAAATTCAGACTAAAAGCAGGGGAAGTTATTGTCAATCAGATGGATAGGCAAGGTGGCCGAATACCCATCAATCATTGTAAAGCAAAAGCTCTCAATGGGAATTTGGATGGATCGTGAACTAGGTGGGTAGATAAGACCCTGCCATGGTGGAGTGAGCCCTTGGGTCAGTTAGAATCCTACAGAAACTTTGGGAATGGCACACTGTTTGAAAGAAAAAAAAACTGAAATGAACCTTAATTGCAATCTAAGGAAGCTCAGAGGCCCTTCTTCTCACGGTTTCCAAAGAGAGGTATGTTTTTCCCAGCACATGGTGGGCTTTGAAAGACTATTAGGTGGGAAAAAAAACCAACCAACAGTGTTTCGAAGGGATGGAATTTGATTAAGGGACATAGAGTGCCAATTTTACTTCATTCTGTAGCTACACCTGAGCATGGCCAGTGATTGCCAGGCCTCTGGTTCTCTAAACTCCCCAGGGCAAAACTTGGCAAGTGAGAACTGGCCACTCAGTGGGCATATATACCATACAAGGCAAGGGGGCCCCAAGCTTGCTTGGATTTAAAATCAAGGTCTAACTCTAATGGATAACACCTAGGGCGCACCCCAAAGCACACCTGAAGATACCACGGAACCAGCTAGTGCAGTCACGGGAGCTGCCACGTCAGGAGACAGTATTGCATTGGTAGGCCAGCACCTCTCTCTCACCTCCATGAGCTCTGAACAGTTGTGCTTTGAGGAGAGGGAACACCTGCTCCTAAGGCCAAGGTGCTGCAGCTGGGTTCCAGCTAGCTTTGGCACACCCAGAGCCAAGGCTGCCCCTCAGGGCTTGATCTGGGATTATAGTTTTGTCTTGGCTGTTAGTGTGAGTCAAGCTCGCTCACAGTAAACATGTGGATCGGGTTGTGCTTTTCCCGAGGGTGGCTAACAATGCAATAGGCAGCTTTCCTTTTGAGTACACGCTGGCGCACTCTGTGTAAACAAACAGCTTTAAGAAATATGTTCCCAAGGTTGGCCTTTCCCGTATTCTCAATGGACATATTTAAAAATGATTGTTCAAGATGATTCGTTTCACTATGAATCCAGTTGCTGGGCAACTGAGACCAGGTGAGATAGCCTAAAATACTTTAGGTCCAATGGGTTTTTTTGAGACATATTTCTTTTCTCTCTTTCTCTTTCTTTAAGCCCACATTGAAGTCTTAAGACTACCACGCTGTCCGCTTAGGGTAGCTTAAGTCGGTATCTCTCTAAGGTGTCTTCGGTTGCTCACTTACGTGAAGGCTACATGCCTGATTAGGGTGTGAAATGAACACTCTTCTTCTATGTCCAAGCAGATGAGCGAAGAGATAAAAACATATGCGTAAAATACAACAGATAAGAACTCGCAGTGATGGCGAAACGTGAAGATGAGACACTCAAGAGAATGCAGTCTCAGGCAGGCTTGCTACGCTGCAGAAGCCCTGCCATCTAAGCCCTAAGGGGGTGGCCAGTGGCATTTGGGTCCCCGAACCTCACTCTCTGTCAGCTGAACTGTGCACCTATTGTAGAGGCCAAGGAAGGCCTTGGAGTCAGGCAGACTGACTGAAACCAAAGGGTCCTTCTGTGGGACACCAACATACAAGTTGGAGCTAAGCATTTGCGGGCACAATGCCCAAAGAAGGACGGAGGGGAAAAAAATCAGGGCAGATGCTGGTGGGACCCAAGTCATGAAAGCAGCAATGCAAAGATTGCGCCAGACCACAGAGAGGGGAAGAGGCAGGCAGGCTAAGGGGGCTGGCTTACCCTTTTGGCCTTGGAGCGCATGGGTGGGTCATGGGAGTGGTGGGATGGAGCATCAGAAAGGTGGACCTCCACATCGTCAGGCACTTCTTCCAAGAAGTTGGAGGGCACGAGGCCTTTCTGCCCATTTAGCTCTCCCTGTAAACAAGGGGTGGAGAAAGGGTCAAGGAAGCCACTTCTTTTTCCAGAACCTATTTCTCCCACAAGGACACCCTACCTAAGAGGACAGATGTAACCAGTTGATTTTGGCTGGAAGTGACAGGGTAGTGAAGGAATGTTGGGTAAACATTCCCTACAGAGTCCGAATCATGACAAGAAGCCCAGCCATGCATGAGGTAGGAATCCAGGGCCATAAAAGAGCCAGGCAAGTGCCCTACTGCTGAGCTGAGCCACATCCCCAGCTCTCTTCTGGCTTACTTCGAAATAAGAGCTCACTAAGTTGCCCAGGCCGGCCTTGAACTCACAACCCTCCTACTCAGCCTCCTGGGAAGTGGGAACTCCAGTCCTCCACAAGTCTTGTTCAGGTCTGTCAAGTGCAGTTCTTGTTTTAGGATTGAGGAATAGATCCTAAAGATTCAACTCTACTTGGAGCCACTCCTTGATTCTCAAGCCCAACATCCTCTAGGGCTGGAGTGCAGTTCAGTGGTGAAGCACTTGCCTGGTGTCTGCATTCCACTGAGCCTGTTTGGGAGACTAAGGGAGTTCAAGGCCAGCCTTGGCAACTGGACAAGATCCTACATCAAAATCAAAATGGATGAGGGTGTAAAGACAGCAGCTTGTGACAGCAGTGACCCCAGCCACTGATATTCCTTGGAGAATATGGGAGCCAAAGATCCAAAAGAGCAAAGAAGGTTAGACCAGCTCATGTCAAAAACCCTATGGTTTTCCTTCTTATATAGGAATGTGTTGTTACTGTAAACATTGACCCAACAAGGCAGATGAGTGTTCATGCCCGCAGACCTCTGCTTCAGGGTGGCAGAAACTCCTACAGCTGTGTTCACACCTCTGCACACATACCGGGTTAAGGTGGAGTCCCGTGAATGCATCTCCCTCAGCAGCCATACCTCTCCAGCCTCAGAACTTCCAGCACCACCCTGCCTGCAAATACTCAAACCAAGTTCAAAGTTGGCTGGGACTGCGCCTCACGCCTGTAATCTCAGCTATTTAGTAGGAGGCTGACGTCACAGGAGGACTGCTTGAGACCAGCCTGAGCAAAACAGCGTAGTCCTGGCTCCAAATCAAAGCAACAATCCTGGCTGGTCCTGACAACATGGGGTTACGTTTCTTCATTGATGGTATAGGACACGAATTAGCCGACCTCATCAAACAGAACTTGCAAGCTTCACAGTGCACAACCAAAAGTGTAATGATGGACCCAAGGGAGGGATATATAGTTACAAATGGTCTTTCTGCCAGAGGCTAATAACTACAGTATGTAAAGAAACAGCCAAACAAAAGACGTTTAAAAATAGGCATTTCTTCGAATGAATAGACAAATGGCCAAAAAAGATTTGGGAAGATCACAACACTACAGGTCACAGGGCAAACACATTATACTACAGGGTGGGTCAGCAGGTAAGGTGCCTGCCATCAGCCTGACAACCAGGGTTCAATCCCTGGGTGGGAAGGAGAGAACTCCATCAACTTGTCTCTGACCTCCACATGGCACCTACCACCCACCCCATCCCTGCCAATATAAAAAGTGAAAAATAAATATGTGAATCTTACACCATCAGGATGAATATGGTCAAGAACTTCCCAGGAGCTCTTCAAACCAGGAGACAGATACTGGTGAAGACATGGACCCTCACGTAGCACTGATGGGAATGCAGGGGTGGAGCTGCTGTGCAGCACAGCGTGGTGGGTCCTCCTGAAACTACAACGCTACTGTGTGGTCTCACAGTGTGCACCTCAAAAACTGGAGATGGATCCAGGTCTCAGCCACACATACGAATGTTTATGCCTCCATTGTCTGCACCAGTCAAAAGCCAGATGCAACTAATGTGTCTACCTCTGGATAAATGGATCAACAAAAGATGACACATGCATGCCACAGCATATTCAGACTTGAGAGGAAAACCCCGTTCTGACACATCGGTGGCATGGCGAATTGAACCCGTTGCTGTAAAATTTATTTTCAAGGATTTCTGGGTAAGCCTCTAGGCTGGAAGTCTTACCACCAAAATCCGACAAAAGAGAAGAGCCAGTGCTCAGTGTGCTCTCTTGGAAGAGACAAGGTCTGCTGAGGTGCTTGTTAAGGCAGGGAGATCCCTGCAGGGAAGCAGGGCTCAGCTGGAAGCCCTCTTTACACCAGCAGGCCTGCCAATCAAGCTGCCCTGGAGACAGAGGCACAACCTGCAAGGAGAAAGCTGCTCCCTGAATACACACCACCTATGGGGACAGAAGAGGCCTGCATAGGTCCAGGGGTCAAAGAGAACTACCAAGAAAGGACTTAGAGCCTCCCATTCCTTAACCAGAAGACTGAAGCTGCAGAGATCAGTGGCTCCCATTGGTCCCTCCTGCACATGGCAACAGAAGCCTTCAAGGGCCACAGGGATTTGAGAACTTCCCCTTTCAACTCAGCACAGCTATGCCAGCCAAGTCAAACTGTAAATGTTCTGTTATTTTCTATTATATAACTTCTAAGCTTGCATACACAGATACATAACTTTGCTTTTGTTTGTGTACTGCTCATATCTAAAGTGTTTATTTTACATCCCCCTACCCAAGTTTACTATTTTTAACTATATTGCTCAGCCATACGTCATACTCTTCCCTTCCTACATTTCTTCTCTCCTTTTTACTTTTCAGATCTGACACTCTAGATCTGTGAGCCCTAACGGCATGCCTGCTTCTCCCTCTTGCCACCTTATCCAGCTCATTCATTTTTTTCAAAGTCAACTTAATACTTAATTCTTTTCCTTCCCACAACACTGCCCTCCCACTCCCAGTCTCATTAAATGAGTCCATGTGCACGCCATACTGTCCTTGGTTGTCTTCCAACAGTTGTTGATGTCTCAAGGGTCCCTGTTAACTGGAGAGTCTGAAAGCTGTGGGTGACAATAGTCAGCAGTTAACATGCCACCCAGGGGATAATGCAGAGCCTATCCAAGCACTCAGAGCTTCTGGACCGAGGTGTTATTTTATAAACTGCACAACTGTACCAGTCTTGCATGTTAAAAATACGGCAACTGAATGAAAATAGCAAATTTTAAACAACCAAGCAGCAAAAATAAGATACATAAATCCCATCACAGTGACATAAACCTGAAAAATGAAGACACAGAACCCCTCCAAAAATTACTAATCCTGTTGCAGTGGCATCTAATGAGAGTGAGTTAAATGAAATCCCAGACACAGAACTCAGTATCATGATTGTAAGGATGTTCAAAACCTAAACAGCTAGAGGAAATAGGCAGTGTGAAAAAGGATTCAACAAAGAGAGATGCTAAGGATAACCTAGTCTGATGTACCAGAAATGAAAAAAAGAGGAAAAAAAAGCCCATGGAAAGTCTCAATGATATAATAGATTAAGGAGAGAACTGAATGTCTGAGCCTGAAGACAAGGTGGAAGGAACGGAATGATCCAGCAAGGGCAATGATAAAATACTGACACCATCTATTCCAAGTGGGAGTTCTAAGACATAAACAACACTCTAAAGAGACCAAACCTTTGGATTTCACAGAACAAAAAGGATATTCAAGAGAAATGCTAAGTCACAAATAACAGCAGGCCCATCAGAGTAACAGTAGAGTTGGCAACTGTTGCTTTAGAATCAGGATGGTGTAGAAAATGCATTTCAGGTTCTGAAAGATAGCTCACCAAGCTGGACTCATACATAGCAGAGGGATCCGTCATAGAGTTGAAACTTTCCCCAGTAAAGAGACTGAAGGAATTTGTGACCACTAAGCCAACCCTACAGATAATATTTGAAGGAATCCTTCAGACCGAAGAGAAAACCAAATCCACCACAAGACTCTAAGGAAGAGCAAACCACACTGCAATACTAGGGAAAGAAAAAGCAAGCACTACAAAATCATCAAAGTAGCAGGAATAAAAACACAACTTTCAATAATAACCCTGGAGAAATGAGACCATCAGAATTCATTCAAAAGACTAATAGATTGGATTAACAACACATGAAGCATCTGTCTGTTGCCTCAAAAAACAAATGCACCTCACCAAAAAAGGCCAACACTGCCTTAGGACAGAAAGGGTGGTCCAAGCAAATGGGAACGAGGAAACAAAGCTGTTGCTGTTCTCACATCTGACAAAATAGATATGAAACCAAACTAGTAAGATAATGAAGGGGACTTCATATTTAGGGGAGCAATCCCTCATGAGGACATTGCCATTCACACATGCCTGAACACAGGAGCATCCAAGTTCATAAACAAGTGCTGCTAAGTGTTACACAGTAACCCTAGCACAGTAACAGTGGGCAGTAAGACATTTTGAAGGAAAACTATCTGAATTAAATGACCCCAATGGATTTGATTGACATCTATAGAACATTCCACCCAACCACTGTAGAATGCATATTGTTCTTAGAAGACCATGGAACTTTGTATAAAAGAGATCATATATTACCAATGCAAAACTTAATACAGGAAAACTGAAATATTTCTTGCATCCTCTCTGATCACTGTGAAATAAGACCATGCAGGGCAACGGTAAGAGAAACCCTAGAGCACATACAAACTCATGAAGATTAGACAACACAGTTGAATGATGAAAGAGGAATCAAAATGGAAATAAAAACATCCCTAGAATCAAATGAAATCATAACATACCAACAGCTCTGGGATATAGCGAAGGCAGGCCTAGCAAGGCAGTTTATAGCTACATTTATGCCTCCATCAAGAAATCAGAGATTTTGAGTAAATAACAAGACACCTGAAAACTCCAGAAAAGGAGCGTGCCAAATCAGCAAATAATTAGATCAGGGTAGCGGTAGCGATTAATGAAATGGAAAAAGATACAAAGAATCAATGAAAGTTGGTTCTTTGAAGAATGAAACAAGATTCACAAACCTTTGGCCAAATTAACCAACAGAAAGCAAGGAAAGACCCACACTGCAGATGAAAAGGGAACCATCACAACAGATACTAACAAGCTTTAGAAGATCATTGTGTATTACCTTAAAAAACATATATTACAATAAATTGAAAAATCTAAAAGAAATGGATGAATTTCTAGACGCATCGTGACCCACCAAAGTAAACCAAAATGAGAACATTTAATTAAATCCATAAGAGTCAGCGAGACTGAAGCAGTGATTAAAGTCTCCCACATAAAAGTCTAGGCCCACGTGGATTCCTGGTGAATTTTACCAGACCTTCAAAGGAGAGTAAGACCAACATTTCTCAAATTACTCCATAAAATAGGAAAGGAACATTACCAAAGTCTTTTAACAAAGCTAGTATGACTGAGATACCAAAAGCAGAAAAATATGCAATGCAAAGGAAAATTACAGACCACTTTCTCTGATGAATACAAATACTAAAATTCTCAATAAAATATTTGCAAACCAAATCTAAGACCCTTCTTATATGCTAATGAGAGCGTATGAAGGAAATCAGAAAAAACAAGCCCATTTAGTATATATATGCATGTATATATGTACACACACAGATATATGCACATATATATATTCCGTAACCAATGGGCTAATAAAGATCATTGACCGTGACCAAGTTGGGTTTGTAATGGAGATGCAGAGACTGCTCAATATATGTAAATCAACAAACATAAGTTACATTAAGTAGATATCAAGGAGAAAAATCACATGGTCTTCTCAAAAGATGGAGGAAAAAGCTTTTGACAATGTAGAATATCCTACATGTTAAGTCCTGAAGACACCCAAAATAAAAGACAAATGTCTCAACATAATAAAACCTGTACATGACAAACCTACAGCCAGCATTATATTAAGTGGGAAAAACTTGAAAGCACTTTTCACTAAAACCAAGAACAAGGCAAAGGTGTTCATTTCTCCATTCCATATGGTGTTGAAAGTCTTAGAGCAAGGAGACAAGATAAACAGAGATATTGGAGAGGAAGAGGTCAGAGTATCTGTCTCTGTTTGCAGAGGTTGTGATCCTATGTGTGAGACCCCAGAACTCCAACAGGAAACTGTCTACAGTTGATAAGGACCACTAGAAGAGTGGCAGAATGCAAATTAAAATACAAAAATTAGTAACTATCCCATACAGTAATGAGTGTGCTAAGAAAAAAATTAGGGAAACAGGCCTGTTCAGTATATATGTGTGTGTGTGTGTGTGTGTGTGTGTGTGTGTGTGTGTGTGTGTNNGTGTGTGTGTGTGTGTGTGTGTGTGTGTATGCTTACACACATGCATTTTCATACATATGCATACATATTCCACAGTCAATGGGTTAATTATAAAAAGAATTTAGTAAGCTAGATCAGGAAGAAGGAAGTCTACCCTGTGTAGACACATTTGCTACTGAAGTCTGCAGCAAGCCACAGGCCAGCTACCCCAGACATGTAACCCAGCATTGTTATGACAGTAAGACAGCAAATGGAGGTGACAGCTGTCAACATCAAAGACTAAACAGTCATCGTCTGGAGAACTCGAGAATCAGCTGATGACTACAGATATGTACTCATGACAGTAGTTCATGGAGACGACACACATCCCAAGAGGGATTCTGTGCAGCCAGGCCTACAGGTGCAGGTCTGGGACCAAGCCACTCAGGATGCCAGCCTGAATGACACAGAGTGTCTCCCTGTGTTTCTTACATTTTCAAAATGAAAAAGTAAACTAAAGCCTGGGATTGTGGCTCAAGGGTAGAGAATAGCAGTAAGATCCATAAATTCTTAATAATTTAAAGACCCATAAAAAGGGAATAAAAATAAATTTCTGACTCTCTTGCTAGATGACAGGAAGTATATTCACTGTCAGACATGACGGTTTCCTCTGAACCTAACCTAAATATGGCAAAGACTTTTTCTAAACAGAGGTATGAGGAGCTGCTATAGGGCCAAAGCTCACTGAATATATTATAAAACTCTGAATATATTATAAACATGTTATATAAATACAGAGATTGAAAGAGCAGACCCAAGAGCTGCAGTCCATGCAGTCCCCCATACCAGTCGAATTTAGCATATATGATATGGATGAGATATTTAAGAGGGCAGCTTTCTTTTTATAAAAAAAAGATTTGCTATTTTTTTCCATTTGTGTCCACTTATGTGCATGTGTGTGTATTTGTGTGAGTATATGTAACATGTGTGCATATGGAGGAGGGGTAGAAGAGGGAGCTGGAGTTATAGGCAGTTGTGAGCCACCGGTTGTTAAGCTCTGAGCCAGCTCTTCCGGCATAGGACAGGTCACGTTAGGAATGATCTTTATAAGGGTCTAACTCAGGAGAAAACAAAACATAGCCACAAGTCAGCACGTGAGAAACAGGCACAGAACTGAAGAAGTAAGGGTAGCTCACTGCGATGAGCTGCCTTCTACACACCATTCATGAAGGCGACGACGCACTGTGACCTCATACAAATTCATAGGTCAACACTGTTCCAAATGAAAAGCTAGCCATGGCTTTTCATTGTCTGTGGCCTACAGAAAGACATTGTCACTCTGTGAAAAGGAGGTGTGGCTATCCCACCAAAACCCACATGGGGGTGTCGAAAGCTCATCAAAATTTGCATGGCAGTGTGGCTACCCTACTAAAACCTGCTGTGAAATCTCGGCAGCTCAGAGGATCGGACCTCTAAAACCCTGCGTGCCTGAGGCTGTGGAGGGGGATCTCTGGGAGCGTCCACCACTGCATGGAGAAGTAGGACTCCCAAGAGGGGGTGGCAATGGG
>LOEQ01003873.1:60796-72180 GCA_001685075.1 Bramus lutescens
TGCTTCCACCTCCGCAGAACAGCAGTGTCTGGTAGCCCAGCCTCACAGGCAGCCTGGCTGCTGGCCACCATGGGGAACAACAGGTGCCAAGAAATCTTGCCATCACTCAGCTCCCAGCCAAGTGTGGATTGTTCCAGGTTCTGCATGCAGCCTGGGCACTTTGTGGTTGGCACGCCTACTTGATATTTGGAGCGTGAGGCTGAAACAGCACTGACTAGGGAACAGCCCAACTTCCAACCCATCATACAATGCCATTGCAATGGATGCCCATCCCATGGGTCTGCAGACCCCCAAAGAACATGGCTTGCAGCAACACCAGAGAAATTCTACTTGGTATTGGGTTAGAAACACCACTGTCATTGGCCAACACCACCATGACACCTAGGGAAAGACAAGGATCTCCCAGGGAAACACATGGAAGAAAAGGGCAGCCAGCAAGCTCCCTCCTTGAGCAGGACAGGTGGGGAAGGTTGTCCCTGAATGCCGTGGGACTCTCTACTAGAATGTCAGCATCATGAGGTGAGGGTTGAATCTTTGTGCTTCCTGCTGCTCCCCCAAAACTTGACCCTGACCTAAGTACCTAGCTGGTGTTCAATAGAGTCTTGTTTTATTACAGGTATGTGGGAATGTAGAAAACAATGGCTGTGAGTCTGTCTGTTGCCTGGCTTGATCAGGGCTCAGGAGTGGACCGTCCTCCTCTTCCACCTTCCATCCTCTTTCGCCTCCTGTGTCTCTTCTACCTCCCCCTCTGTCCCTTCCCCTCTCTCTCATCCTCTTCCTTTATCTCTTTTCATCCCTTCTCCCCATCAACAACTCCTCCCTCCTCTTCCATAGCTTCACATCCTTTCCTCCTCCTCCTCCTTTACCTCCTCTTCTTCCTCTTCCTCCTCCTCCCATCCTCCTCCACCTCTTCCACTCC
The DNA here is from genome assembly GCA_001685075.1 of Bramus lutescens. Classification (NCBI taxonomy): domain Eukaryota; kingdom Metazoa; phylum Chordata; class Mammalia; order Rodentia; family Cricetidae; genus Bramus; species Bramus lutescens. Next base: position 61,716 of record LOEQ01003873.1, read on the forward strand.
TTCCTCATACTGTACTTTCTTCTCTTTCCCTCCTCTTTGCCCTCCCCCTCCCTTCTTCTTTCTATCCTCTCCCCCCTCCTCTCCCTCTTCCTCAAGCCATAAGCATTAAGTATCTCAGCTCTTTCATCCAGAACAGCGTGCTATTTATGTCTGAGATCACGGGTTTCTAAAAATAACTTCAATGGATCCCAAGCCTATAATTAATTTCTTCAATTCATTAAAAAAAATCAGCAGGGTTCCTCTTTTTAAAAGCTGAATGAGGTTGGCTGAGACAGCCATCACCTCAAAGGAAGGCGAGGGACCAAACCTCTGGGCTCTGCCACACAGGTGGGCTGTGGAGAACATAGGGGGAGATTCATGAGTGAGGACAGGTGTGACCCTAAGAGCAAAATCCATGTGTGGGATAGCGACAACAGGATCCTGGGGCCCTAGCAGCCCCAATCATACTTAAGGCATCCAAGTGGCCCACATGATGAGTGGGGTCACCAGAGGGACCAGCATCAAAGGCCCTGATGAGGGGAAAGCCATCAGATCACCCGAGTCATCAAACAGGGCCATGAGTACCTACAGAGGCCAGTGAGGCCCCTGGGATGAGCAAGAAACAACATTTGAATAATTCTACCTCTGAAAAGCATCTCTCGAGCATCATACACGACAACCAGACCTAACTAAGGAGAGGCAGGCAGAAGGACTCTCCATCCACACCACACAGTGTCAACACTCTCTTTAGGGAACAGGTCCGTGTTGACCCACGTTCAGCTTGGAGGAGGGCGTGAGTATTCAAGGGCACCATGAGGATGTGTCCTTGGGTGGCAGAAGACTCCATACATCTGGTTGTGGCTATGCAAGTCCAACGTTATTACTGAATAAAAAGATTTACATGGGCGTTACACAGATATGACAGAATCTATGAGCTCCTACATGAACAACTGATTCCCTAAACAAAAATGTGGGGAGGTCATTGAGCACTGACTGGGGTGCTGCAACCAAGGAGCATGACCAGCTCGGGCCACCTAGCCTGGCCTGCCTCTCCAGATCCATGTCCTACCTGGCCCCTGGAGGCCGCCAAACGCCAGACCAGAGATCCCAGAGTTAAGTGGACTCGTTTGTATGCCAGGGTTATAGCCATACTAAAGTTTCCCTAAGTGTGAGGAATAGGAAAAGATGGAATTGGTTAATGGAACTGAAAGCAGATGAACGTGGGGCTGGAGAGGTGGCTCAGCGGTTCCAAGCACTGGCCGCTCTTCCAGATGACCCAGGTTCCATTCCCAGTACCTACATGGAAACTCACAACTCTTCGATACTCGAGTTCCAGTCAATCCAACACCCTCTTCTGGCCTCTGCAGGCATGGGACACACATGGTGCACATACGTACAGGCAAAATACCCATAGACTTAAAGTTAAATATTAAAGTTTTGAAACATGGAGTTGGCTCATATAGCTGAGCACTGTCCCATAGATGAAAAAATAAGAAACAGGATGATGAAAGCTTGCTGTCCTCGAGCTGGTGGCCAAGACTGGGATTTTTAATATTCTTATCTAGACAATGCTCCAGGGACCTGCCTGTGGATATGCTGGACTTGAAGCTTTCCCTCCAGTAAGCATACAGGGAGCTGATGGTGGAGACATGCACGTTCAAGAGGCCTGGGTCTTCTTGATGGACTAACTGAGCCATGAGGCCAGTGTCCCCTGTTGGGAATGTGTCAGTAACTGTTTGTAAAGTATGCCCACAAGGGGCTCTGCAGTGGGCCTAGCTTTGGGGTGACTCGCAGTGAACTGAAAGGTAGGGGTAGAGAGTGGTCCTTAAGGTTACTACGGAGAATCTGAGTGTGGGCCCAGGCCACCCCCTGACAAACACTGTCGTTCTTCCCAGCCCCTTGGCTGGTCTCTTCTCGGACATCAGAGAAAACAGCTTTGGAAGGCAGATGCTAACTCAGGCCTCAGCAGTCTCCAACAGCAAGGAAGAAGAGCCCACAGAAGCCTCAAATGCCTAGGTGCCCCGTTTTCCCTTCCTCAGGAGCCCCCTGTGCACCTAGGCCTCAGCCTTCCCTGGCTGCAGCTGCTGCGTGTCTGGGCCACTCATAGGTTAGGCGCTCTGCTAGCGTGAAGTCACCCGCTTCCAGGACACTTCCAGGAACAGCAGTGCCCTCTTCTGTTCCTGGCTGCTGCTTTGATTCTGTGGTGTTGATTTCGGTTTATCTGGAGCGCTGTGGAGTCTCCATTACATTGTGGGAACTTAGCCTGTGTGTGTTCACTTAGGCTCACGGTCACACCCACCCACTCTTCTCTGCTGGCTCAGCCGGAGCCTCTCAGAGAACAAGCACCTGCAGGCGGGGGATGGAGGGGTCTGTGCTGTGACCACAACCGTGGCTGTGGCAGATGGCAAAGCGTTCTATAATTGGAACAAGTGCAGCAGCTTACATAGGCAGGCGGAGCGTTCAAAAGCCAGAGGCAAATATCCGAAGACATGACTGCCGGCTTCCCTGCCGCCTCCACAGGAGTTTCTCTGACTTTCATTCTCCATGGTATGGAGCTGTATGCTGGGCTTGTGCCCAAGCTAAGGTAGCTTTGAAGGTGAAGGACACTTCTCCAGTCTTTAGACAATGGGACACGCAGAAATCACCTGCAGAGTTACCCGCAAGCACATGGAGTTCCGTGCATCCATCATGGTTGCCATACGAACAGATCTGTGTGCAAATAGCCCTGTCCCCAAGGCCCAGACCCCTTGCTATTGTCCTGACATTGACTATAAAAACAGTGGTCTCCACCATACATCTTTCTTTCCTCAGTGACACAGAGATCTACGGGCCTACTCTTGCCTTCTATCAGGGACAAATGAGCAGACAGGCTAAGGAGCAGCATTCTCTAAAGCTCCCTTGTAGCTCAGCAAGACAGCTGGCCTCATCTCACCTGCTGTGGGAAGAGGGATGCAGCCATGGCTGGAGATTTTACCTTTTGCCCTTGGGGTCCTCCCCACCCTGAGAATGAACTAAAGGATGCTCACTGTGTTTCTAATCAACTCCCCAAACTGGCATCTTCTTGGGTGTCTTGGGCAGCAGCCTCCCCATTCCATATGCTGCTAATGCACCCACTGGGAATTGCAAACATCTACATAGCTGGTGGGTATGCAGAGGGCTTTGCGACAGCACACGTCCCAATTCAGTCGCCTCTGATGACTATACTGATGAAGCCACAGGCATGCAGTGTTTCTGCCTAAAGACAGTCACCCAGGTGGCAGCTAGGGTGCTCCACACACTCCAAAGAGATCACCCTTTGAAGGTGTCCTGACAACTAGTGTGTGGGATTTCGCCCCTCTGTCTCTCCACAGTGCTAGGATGGGAGCTGGGCTAGGCTTCAGGGAGCAGGGGTTCTCTTTTATAACATCTAAATGTGCATTGGTCAAGACTTCAAGTATCCCTCTTTCTCATCAGGTAGGCTGATGCCTCCTCTGACACTGAGTCCCATCCACATGGGGCCATGAAGGGCTGGATAAGACAGAGCTCTATCTGTGTTTCTTGGGCATGGGGATCAATATTGGTGATAAGTTTCTAGAGATGTCATGGTGGTCAGTCTAAGGACCCCTTTTGAGAACCCCCCACCTAGCAGTGAGGAAAGCCACACCTTTCTGACTTTAGTACCAGTCCTTGGTCTGGTTGGAATGAACAAGCAGAATAACCTGTCCCCTGTGGAAGGAGCTTGCTGTTGGCTCTGGATGGATGGGATAGGAAGGCGAGCATACAGGGGTCACACAGTGAATTCTGATGACCCATAATGGAACTCTAGGCATACTGCCAGGCCCTCCCATCCACAGACCAGTCTCAAAGAACATCAGTCCCTGCCTCTTGCCCACAGGTCATCTGAATTCACAGCATTGGCAAGCAACAAGAAGACGTGTGCATAGGGCCAGCTCAGCACTCCAAGAAAGTATTATTTCCCCGCCCACTCCTCAGCTGGCACCAGGATGAGGAAACCTGGTCCACATTCATATCAGACACCTGTGAAAGTCAGACCCTCAAGGTGCTTTGTAGGAGGAGGAGCAGACCCGGGGCTTAGAGCTGCCCACACAGGGAAAGCACCACAGGACACGTGCATGGGTGGAAAAGCCACACTGAATACCTGCATGCATTCCAGAGTATTCTGGGTGGAGAGCCAGACAAGACAATTACAGAAAGATGGCGTAAATGAAGTGGACAGTGTCCGGTACAGACCATGGCAGAACGGCCTTCCCCAGCTTCTAGAATGAAGGCATGTCGTGCCGTGGGTGTTAAGAGAGCTCAAAGCACGGGCTACCCAGCAATGCTGTAACAGGTTGCAGTGACAGTTCAGGAGGAGATGGGAGCCACACAGGCAACCAAGTCTTTAAGCTTTGGGGCAACTGAAGGAAGGAACTCGTTCCTAGCTAGGGAAGGTCCGACTGAACTGTTCTCATCTGGAGGAAACATGTTCCATTTTCCCAGGATGTGTACTTTTTCTGTCATGTAACACACACACACACACACACACACACACACACACACACATCCCTCCTGATACTAACTAACAAGAGCTTTCCAAAGATCAATGTTAATACATGGGTGAGTGGCCATGGAACCTTCCCTATTCCCCATGGGAGGAATAGATTCGGGAGGGAGACGCAAGAGGAGCACACACTCTGTGTTCAGTAGTAGCTACTCCCCCAGAGGAGACATCTTGCAATTGCCTGGAAAGCTCCCCTTCCCTGGCAGCAGGCAGCCTGGGGAGCCACACAGTCAGTTCAGTTCACCACCATCCCCCTGGCTAACTGGTCGCTATGCATGAGGAATGAATGGCAAAGGCTCCTGAGAATGCCAAGAGCTCAATTGCCTTCTATGTGCCTATCATTCTCTAAGAAGACCAACATAGGACCAAAGCCACAGATCAGAAGTGGTCATTTCCAGTGTGCCAGCCCAGATGATGGGACCTGGTGGCTGCCTTGCTTCCAGACCCCCAGGACCACTGAGGAAGGTCTGCACATGACTGAGATGGCCATTCCCACGGGAACAATGATCCCAGAAATAGCTGGTATGACACTAACCACTTCGCTCCTAGACCAGTATTCCTCAACCCGTGGGTCTTGGCCCATGTCAGATATCCTGCACATCAGATATTTATATTATGCTTCATAGCAGTAGCAAAATGACAGTTATGGAGTAGTAATAAAATAATTTGATGGCTGGGGGTCACCACAACGTGAGGAACTGTATTAGAGGGTCACAGCATTGGGAAGGTTGACAACCACTGTCCCAGACCTTCCCTTCTTTGATCCTGCAAATGTCTCCCCATCAGGACCACAAAGCTTTAGCAATGTCCCCTATGCCATCCCTCAAAGGATGGAGTGCCCAGAATAACCCAACACCATTCCTAGAAGAAACCCCTCCCCCTCCCCTTCCTCACTTCCCATTGAGAGCAGCTAGCCAAAGGGCACAGACTACTGAGACACACAGCTCTGGCCCTGGCTGTGTGATTGAAGAAAAGTTGATCCACCTCTCTGTACTGGTTCCTCGGTGGTAAGGCTAGAAATGGTAACAGTGCCCAGGGGAGAGCAGACTTGTGAGGACAATGTGAGTGAGGGGTGCCATGGCCACGTCTAGTTCCTAACATCTGGCAGATACCATTTATTTTCTGGCAATGCTGTAGTCCTCCCAACCCCACCCACCTACCCACCTGTGCTCACCTCTAACAGCTGCACAGCACCTTCATGCTCCTTCTTAGCTTCAACCTGAGCCTGTTTGTGATGGAGAAAGGAAAAAGTGTTTAGGAAGGAGAGGAGGGACTCGGGTCGGAAGCTGCATGACCAGAGGATGCCCGCAGCTCCCAATTTCCCAGCGCGAGGGTAGAGTCTGCAGATCTTCCCCTGAGCTGCGCCATGTGTTGAGGATTCAGTTGGTTCTGATGATCTCCAGGCAGTCAGGCAGAGAAGGGATGGACTCCTTAGAATGGCCCTGGAAGAAGAACTGGCCCCTCCCCTTGTTCATCTCTGCAAGGGGTGAACTAGCCAGGGCAATGCTGGAGAGCTCACTCTGGTGGTGAGGATGGGGGGAGAGCTGCCTGGCTGACCAACCCAGCAACTACCCAGGCCCAGAACCAGAGTAATCAGTTGGTCCACCCCAACACCCAGTCCATCTATGATCTGTTGGAGCACATGAAGGTACCAGTCCTGTAGACCCAAAGTTGCAGGGTCTCCAAGACAACAATAGGATATCCAAGAGGAATCCCAGTGAGGGCCCAGCATCAATAGTGTAGCAGAAACCAGAGGTCTTGAACCAGACCAATGACTCTTTGCAATGAACACTTGCAAGTAAAGATATGTGGATAAAAGGGTTTACTGTGTGACTCACTGGGTCACACTGCAGCTTCCATGATGAGATTGAGTTTTCCTTTCTTTCCTTTTAAATTTTATTTTGGGGAAGCAGGTTGCAAGGGCAGAGGATAGATATGAAGGGACAGGTAAATGAATGAGGTGGAGACACATGATGTGAAAGACACAAAGAATAAATAAAAAGAAAGTTAAAAAAAGAATGGTAGTTGGAGATGGTGTGGTGGCCCATGCCTTTAGTCCCAGCATTGGGGAGGCAGCGGCAGGTGGACCTCTATAGGTCTGAGGCCAGCCTGGTCTGCAGAGTGAGTTCCAGGACAGCTAGGGCTACACAGAGATGGCTCTGGCCCTGCAGCTGAGAAGGAACCATGGGGGTTTGAACCAGAGCTGTGGGATCTCCATGCTAACCCTGAAGAACATTGTCTTCTCATCCTTCCTCCTTCCTGCCTGGGAAATGTGGCACTATCCTGCTGAAGGGTCAGGTCCTCCTCAGATCACCCTCACCCAAAGGAGGTGCCATGGTGCATGGAGTTACATACCTCCAACCTGCAGCAGGGGCCTGCCCCCTTCCCACAGTTAAAGCCACACCACACAGAAGAAGACACGTCACACATTTTACTGAAGACATTTTGCATGAGAGCCCCTGCCTGGCTAAGGGCAGTTTACACAGAAAATTTGAATGCAACCTCATTGTTTCCTGTCCCCATTGCTCCTGAGGTCCCAGCATAGAGACAGTTCATGTCGTGGCCTCACCACCTGAGAAGAGAGTCTGAATTTATACTACTGAAGGAAGAGATTAAATATAGTCCCAGATTCTCTCCTTCGTGACCACAGAGACTAATTCCTGCTGGGAGCCTCTGCTGGAGGATGCTGGGAGAATAGGAGGGCCCCTTTCCTTGGGACTTGAGATGAGAAGTTGGAGCAACTGTGGCCATCTTATCATGAGGGGAAAAGGTAGAGTGGTTATGAGCCTCCACATTAAAGCCAAAGCTTTCTCAGGGGAAGACAGAGAGAAATGAATTATGATAGCATTTGGGATTCATGTGTGCCTGAGGCAGCTGGTTAAGGCCCTGGACCTGACTGCACCCAAAGTCACACTGTGGTAATATAGGCAAGCAACCTTTCTGGGATAAATGCTACCGCCCACTGGTAAGAATTGATGCTCACACCAAAAGTGGATAAACTGAGGCTCAAGGGGTCTGCGGTTGCATCATGGGATGGAATAAAGAGACAGCTCAGGCCCCTGCCTCTCCAGGCTGTGTGTCTAAGCTGGGCTCATCTGTGTCTCCGAGCACTTTTCAGCTTCATTTATTGTTTTATTTTGAGATGAGATTTCATGTAGCACAAGCTGGCCTTGAACTCACCATGTAGCCAAAGACAAACTTGTGATCTTCCTCCTTCCACCTCCCATGTGCTGGGGTGACAGGCATATGATGTCACAACAAACGTCTTCCATACCAAGGGTTGACCCCAGGGCCTCGTGCATGCTAGGTAAGGGCTGTAGCAACTGAGCTCCATTCCCAATGCCCCTGCTCTTCAGCCTGCAAATTAGCTTGTTTCTGGGCACTCCAGTCTCCTGCCTCATCACCTGCTCTAATTAAGCAGCCACGTGCCCATCTGGGCTCACACTGGGGTTTCCATTTGGGGAGAGTATCAGCCTGGACTTTGCACGGTCGCGGGTGAGAAGTGAGCATTACCTCATCTCCTCTGCTGTGAGATTGCGTGTGGGCTTGGCCAAGGCAAGAACTCAGCTCCATGGCAAGGACTCAAAGGAGAACAAGCCCAAGATTTCCATAAAGCTCATTCAGCACGCATCTCATTCTCACAGATTCCTGACGAGGGTATAAGAGCCCGGCGAGCCGCTAGAACTAGGCCCGCTAATCACATGGTTATTGAATTCGACTCACGCGTTGACACTTGAAATTGTTACTTTCACAACAAAACAGCAACAATGACAGAAGAAATAACAAAATGGGAAAGGAGGGGTGAAGGAACAGCCGGGGAACAGAGAGATTTTATAAATATCTCTGTCATCGAGTCAAAGACAGTTTTCAACTGTCAGGGTTCAATCAACAAAGCACTCAGGCAGGCCAGGGAGGCCGGGCCAACTTGGCAGCAGTGACTCCATCTCTGCCTCTGGAGGCTGATCAGGAGTTCATTTTCATAGGCCACTTCCAAGCTGGGCCATTTGGGTGATTGGAATAGATTGTTAAATTTAACACTCCATGTTGGCAGCTCCAGAGTCTTGGAAAAAATCTCAGCAGTAACTCAAGCAAGGCTCATTTTGGGGCCACAGCCAACATTGGGGGGGGTGACCTTCGTGGAGACAGGATGCCTGCAGACAGAAAAGCACGGAGGAAGAATTATGGCTCCCATGGATGCCTACAGCACTCTCCAGAACAGAAGGGACCTATCACCGGCAGGGGCAGTGGTTCAGGAGAGAGGGACAGTCCACAGCTGCAGTGATAGATTTGAGACAGACATGCACATAGGAGAGATACGGGACACAGGCACAGGACACTTGGCCCGGGGGGCCATCCTGTGCCAGGGTGACGGCTCTAAGCATGGAATGGAGCTAAGCAGAGTCATTTTTATTGCTGTGATTTAAAATAGTTTAAATGGGTGCCTTATAACTATTGGGGCTGCAGGATCTCAGGCAGAAGCCTCGAGCTGACGTTCATCAGGGCTGAGATGTTGACAAGCACAATGTCCACATCCCGAGGGCATGGTGAGGAAAATGGAAGACTGGTGCCCAAAGCTCCAGGCACTTCTCAGTGGCAGAACACTTGCCTAGCCTGGACAAGGTCCTAGCTGCCATCCCCAGAAGCACAAATAATGGCAGGGCCCATGCTGTCCTGAGTGTGTGTGGTGTTAGTCTGTGCATACCCCGCTTTCCACAAAGCCTCTACTTCCATGGGAGGTGCAGAAATTAACAACAAAAAAGACACTGTGCAGCACACTCTGGCTGGCTCTTCTGTACCTCGCACTTCAGAAACACACCCAGGATTGAGAGCAGTCACACTGAAACCCACGGCCTCCTATGGGCAAACCTTTATGGAGACAGTAAATTGTTGTGTGGTGGAACTAGGGCACAGGTGGTCTGAGAGTCTGACTATCTGCAGCCTCAGAAGTGGTATTCTAGGAGCACAGAATGGCTCTGGAGAGGTCACCGTGGGATCTGGCTTACATCCCAGGACCTCCAGCCCATCTGCAACCACAAGCTCCTTGGTTGTAGCTGTAGAAGAGGAGGGCTCCATAGCCCAGGTCCCAAGAGGGTTGACTGCCATGGTCACAAGCCACTCTGCAGATGCTACCTGGATGTGAGGGGTGTGTGCAAGGGAAAGGAATTACCATCTCTGTCTCACAGAGGCACTGCCATGAGGGCCGCATAAGGACAGCATCTTACCTGTTCTCTGTGCCAACCTGGATCCCCAGCTCTGGAGTTCACCCAGTGATCACTGTGAGTACCCACTACAGGTTGACCTGTCCTGAAACCCTGATGTTCCCAAACCAACAAGCAGATGCATCTCGATACCACCCATGCTGGTAGCGAGAGTGTAGTTTGGTTGGGAGCGAACTCTCAGAACATGACAGTTACACAATATGCAATAGCTTCGGACCCTGAGAGGTTTTGATTACCTTCAAGGTGTTAGCCATCATGGGGTCTGATAGTTTTGTCATGTACTTCTTCGTTTACCTCCATCCTGAGATGGGAGCATCTGGGGCTCCCAGGACACCACATCTCCCTTATTGAACTGCTCAGGGTCTAGCAAAAGTGTCAACACTGTGAGGAAGGCGGGGACAGCATGGGCAGTGCTCAGACTGTGCCCAGAAAAGACCAAATGGACCATGAACTGAGGGAAGAGTTCGCTATCTCATTCCATTTCCCCTTCCACTGCCATCCCTGCTACTGTTTTTTATTTGAGCCATCTTCTCTCAGGCATTACAGAACTGGCATTTGATTTTATCCAGTTTCTCTTCCTCTGTCCTCACAGATGAAGAAGCATCCATATGTCCAAAATAAAGAGCATGATGAAGGGACAAAAGGTTCAAAGGAAATTGGACGGCAGAAGGAAAGCTAAGCAGGCAGGTGGGGCTGTCTCCTTTTCTAAACAGATAGACACTCAGTC
>LOEQ01003873.1:90251-127434 GCA_001685075.1 Bramus lutescens
TTATGTCCTGAAGAGTGCCCGGTGGGTAGAGATAGCAGCTTAATGATTGTTGTGGTACACTCTACTCTCTCTCATCAGAGCCTTCCAAACTGAGGAGAACTCCTCCACAGAGGAGCCAGCTGCCCAGAGGAGCCTGGGTATGTTTCCATCAAAGTGCTGTGTGGGCATACATTTCTTGAGAGTCTCCAAATGAATTAGCATTGGTTTCAAAGTGCTGCTTGATCTGAAGTGTGGCTATGAGGACCACACCATAAAAAAGCAAATGACCAAAAGCTAGTAGGGCTGGAGATGATCCACCCTAAGTTTCTGACTTAGGGTTTCTATTGCTGCGTCAAAACAACATGACCAAAAAGCAAGTTGGGGAGGAAAGGGTTTACTCAGCTTACACTTCCATATTGCTGTTCATCATCAAAAGAAGTCATGACAGGAACTTGGAGGCAGGAGCTGATGCAGAGGCCATGGAGGGTTGCTGCTTACTGGCTTGCTCCTCATGGCTTGCTCAGCCTGCTTTCTTATANTTATGTCCTGAAGAGTGCCCGGTGGGTAGAGATAGCAGCTTAATGATTGTTGTGGTACACTCTACTCTCTCTCATCAGAGCCTTCCAAACTGAGGAGAACTCCTCCACAGAGGAGCCAGCTGCCCAGAGGAGCCTGGGTATGTTTCCATCAAAGTGCTGTGTGGGCATACATTTCTTGAGAGTCTCCAAATGAATTAGCATTGGTTTCAAAGTGCTGCTTGATCTGAAGTGTGGCTATGAGGACCACACCATAAAAAAGCAAATGACCAAAAGCTAGTAGGGCTGGAGATGATCCACCCTAAGTTTCTGACTTAGGGTTTCTATTGCTGCGTCAAAACAACATGACCAAAAAGCAAGTTGGGGAGGAAAGGGTTTACTCAGCTTACACTTCCATATTGCTGTTCATCATCAAAAGAAGTCATGACAGGAACTTGGAGGCAGGAGCTGATGCAGAGGCCATGGAGGGTTGCTGCTTACTGGCTTGCTCCTCATGGCTTGCTCAGCCTGCTTTCTTATAGACTCTAGGACCACCAGCCTAGGGATGGCATCACCTATAATGGGATAGGCCCTCTCCCATCAATCCCTACTTAAGAAAATGCCTACATCTGGATCTTATGGCATTTTCTCAATTGAGGTTCTCTTTCAGGTGACTCAATATCGACAAAACTAGCCAGCACAGTATCCTTCTAACATCTGGTGGTTAATAGGTTTTGAACATCACAAAAGCAACAACAACAACAACAAAAAAAAAACTAAAAAAATGCATTCAGTGTCATTCTGCAACAGCAGCATAGCCATCCTTCCATTACTTGTAGAGGGCTCTGCCCACATCAGGCATTTGTAGGCAGCATTCTGTTGGTCTGATCCACATCAATAGAAGGGATGGTGCTGTTCTAACCATGGCAACAGCAGTTAGAGACCCTCCATTATAAACCCCTGAGAACAATAGGAACCTCACGGAGATTAGGAACCTGGTCTTAGCTAAAGCATTCCCATTCCCACCTCCATGGTGCTGAGTTGTGTTTAGCAACCTCAGAGATGGAACACACAGTCAGGATGGCTTCCAGAAAACATGGTCTTCCACTGTTACATTTCCACCAGTGACAGAGTAAATGTGGCCCCGAGAGTCCTCAGTTTTGGAGAGATTTTCTGAGCCTCTAGGAGAGTAGTCACCACCCCCATCCCGCCCCACCCCATTGCTGCCTGCAGAAGGGTTGTCATGAAGCCTTCCTACCTTCAGGACCTGTTCCAAGTTCTCCAGTTTGACTTGGAGCTGGCGTTTTTCCTGCACGGTGAATCAAGTTCTCCTCTTAGGTCACCAGGGAGAGCCAGGCATATTCGGCCTTCACCTGTGAGCAGAAGGACAGGAGACATGGAGGCCATTAGGAACATCCTGGTCCCCTCCAGCACCTGTGCAGGCTCCTCTGGAGCAGTAAAGAGCCTTGGTTTTTTTTCTGGACAGACTGCCTGGGGCTGTTCATACAAGTCAGAGCCACCAGGCACCCAGAGGTGACATCCCTCCCGCCCCCTCACACCTTCACCACACCCTAGTGATTGGTTCCAACTTGGAATGAGACTCAGTCCTGATATATGGGCAATACTCTATTCCCTAGATATAGTCACTGGCTGGGGAAGTCTTGTGATCCTTGTGTAAGAACCTAATAAAAAGGAAAATCTTTTCTCAGGGGACCTTGGAAATAGAGAAGAAGGGCTAGAACTACTATGTCATTTGCCACCATAGGGAAGAACTGGTCTTGGATGAAGTCAGTGAGGACACAGGGCCAAGACACACAGAGGGAAAAGACTTGAGCACCTAGATCCAGATGTACCTGAAGCTGTTTATCTTTCTATCAAAGTTACTTGGGTCAATTGGAATCATTTTCTGTCCCTGATATCATGAGACTTCTACTAGATAAGAATGTGCTACCCAGACTGTCTGCAAGTACTAATTCTGTCTAAAACCTTTACCCAGTATTAACATTGGATGAAAATGGCATGTGTACACACACACACACACACACAAACTCTTTTCTGTGTCTCTTATTGTTTCTGCAGAGCAGGTCAGGGCATGCTACTGATGAGAAAGGTCCCTGAACTGAGCTCCTATTAACTCTTAGGGGGAAACAACCTGTTCCAACCCAAAGGCAGACTTCTAGCTTCCTTCCCCTCTTCCCGAATGTTGGAACAGACCATCACAAAGCTCTGTTTCCCACCTCCAGAGTCCCTGTCATCACAGAGATCTCGTGAACTATGAAGCTTTTCTCTACTAGACAATTCCCTTGACTCCAGGAGAAAGGTAACATGCCTGTGACACACCTGGTGGCTACAGGTCCGCTACTGGGGGTCATGGGGATGTCTAGTATGTAGGAGCTCATGCAAGTCATCTTGTCACCACTGGTAACAGTCTAGGAAGAAGATGTTGTCATCTATTTAGGTTAAATGCTCCTCACTCTTGAACCTTAACCCCAGAGCACATGTTTGCTGGAAACTGCCATGTCTTATGTTCCCACTTGTCATGAGAGTAAAAGGGGGGTTGGGGGAGGGGCTCTGAGCACTCAGAAGTTGGTCTCATTTGAAGCCCAGTACAGCATCATAAAATGTTTTCAAGCCCAGCCTCTCCCTGCTAGAAACTTCCTGGGGTTTCTATAGAAATCAAAATAAAATCCAAACTCCCCAGGAGTAGGAGCTTCTACAAGATCTCCCTCTCTTCTGCTGGTCTGGCCTGGGCTGTCACATGCTGAGGACACCCTGGTCTCTGCTCCCTAAACAAATCAAGTCCATTCCCACCCCTGGTCTTTTGCACTTAGGGACTCCATTACCTGTCAGGATGTACCCACCCATCCTGCACCGTCCCCATCCTGGTCTAGCCCCGTTATGGAGCAGAACCCCTCCAGCAGACTTCCCTGCCCACAGAAGGTAACGAAAGCCTCATCCGACCACCTGCCTCCACCCACTCCCAATTTGCCACCTTCCTTTTCCCCAGGCCTTTGCAGTGTGGGTGATGATCCTGCACGGAAGCTGGCTCCTGTTGAATGTCATTGGAACTGTCCCCAGAAAGCACCCTGTGCTGCTTCAGCTTGTTCCCAGACAGCATCCTGTCAGACCTTGTGGGGTCAGTTATCCAAAATCTTATACTGATGGAGACACAGCCTACTGCCCAGGTGGGGTCCAGCCCTCAGGCGGGGTCCTACCCAGCCTCATCCCTATTGCTCTGTGTCTGAAGGCTGCAACCCCAACTTCCAGCATACTCCCACCCCATAGCTATTGACCCTGTCTTGTAACTCCCCATTCTTCATAAGGACCCTGACTCAGTCTCCTCCATTGCTTTATGGATGGCACTCGGCTTCACCCAACAGCTAGGACTCAGAAATCCATGTGACACAAGCCCCAGTAACACTGGAGCCCAGTGACAATGACTATTTGGGCACAAAACCATGTAAGAAAGGTTCTGACTGGTCTTCTTCCAGCCACACTGAGGATACAGTGCTCAGACTGGGGAAGAACACCCTGTGACAGTGTCGCAGAAGCCACTACCCATGCAGGGCAAAGCAGATCANACTTGTATTCAGGTCCCCCCCCAGCTGATACCCCCCCGGGACACTCCTCTCAAGCATCCATGAACACTGCTTTAGTCAGAGACCTGACTCCAATTTCTGCTGGGTAAAGAGAGGGAGAGGCGCTGGAACTTACAGGCCAGAAAAGGGCCCTGTCGGTGGCCATTGGTTTCCCTGGAGGGACACAGACCCATTACCTCCACATGCAAGCCCTCTTAACCCTGCTGCCACCTCAGGGCCCAGTGAGTGGAAGGGGCCTGACTGGCAAGAGCCCAGGGCACACCAGGAACCTAGTACTTTGGCACACACGTCCCAGCAGAGCCCAGCACATGTGGGAAGGTGAGGAGGGAGGGAAAAACAGATGTGTGTCTAAACAAAGGTGTGGGGCTCATAGTCCGCATTCCTAGGACCATACAGCACCTCTTAAAACTCTCCACATTGCCGTCGGAACTGAGCCAAGGTACATCCTGCAAGAGAGTAGTACTCAAAGCAACAAGGCCCCCCAGGACAAACAGTATAGGATCCAAATGGCCAAAGGACGAGGCCATGCTGCTCTCCTTTGTCCCAAACATAAAGACGACTTGAAGTCCCTGCATGCATGCAAGTATCTCTGGAATAAAATGGGAAATAAAAGCAGGGGCGGGTCATGTGCTTTTCTTTGCCTAGCCTATCAAATCCTAAATCTATGTGGCGCCCCCACAAACCTCCATAATGTTCTCAATTAAACTAATGCCGCCATTTTTCATACTGGCATTCTGTAGTTGGATGTGGACTCTGCCAACAGGGTCACCGGATTTATAGATTGAGGCTCAGAAGTCCTTGGGCTATAGATTAACTGATACAACACCCCGCTTGGGGACTTGTCACCTCCAGGCTTGCATGCTGTGCCATCAGGCAGACAAAGCTCACTTGGCTCACTCGGCTCCAACATTCCCAGTTCACAGCTATTCGAGAGGGAGCCTGACAGGGAGGAGCTCACAACACTTAGCCGAAGCAAACAATGCCTCAAACCTCAACCTGCTGCAGGACAGCTGTCCCTCCTGGAGGCAGCTCACAGCTCTCTGTCCAGCTCAGCCAATGAAGAAACTAGAATTAGTTTGTGAGATCAATAAACAGATGACTTTGCAAGCCTCCGGGTATTGGGGACTTTTTCTGTACTGCGTCCCAGATTTCCGGGCTCAGAGCTCCTCCACAAGGCTGTCTGCCAGAGGGATTTTGGTGCCGTGTTTCATAGTCTGAACCACATCTGAATCTCAGAATCTATCAGCTCTGCTCAAGCTTAGGAAGAATGAGGCCACACTTCTCCTCTTTTCCATAATTAATGTTGCTCTCTTCATGGGGGATACAAAAAACAGATTGCAACTCCATGCAAGAATGGAAAAAGGAAAGAGCGGACCCTGAAGTCTTCCCAAGAGCCGGGTTTGTATTGACAAGCCCCTGCCTACTGTGAATCAGATGTAGCATTCACTGTTGTCGTGGGACTTCCCAGGTACTCAAGGACACAAGATGCTGAGCCCACGGGCAAGCTGGTGAGCTGCTGTCTCCCGTGGAAGGCTCTAAGCCTGCAAGCTAGCTCACTCAGAACTGGGAAAAGAACAGAGCCCAGACAGGCTGGCAAGGGGGTGGGACAGAGATGGGAACTTCTCTGCCAACCTGTTGTTCCTGTCTGGGCCCCATGAGTCGCTAGGCTCCTCCAACATCCCTACAAAGCAGAAGGGAGGCATTCTCTTTCGGCACCTAGAAGCCTACTCAAAGGTTTATTTTTTTATACATATAATTTTAATTATGTGTATTTGTGTCTGTCTGTGCGTGAGAATATATACATGAATGCAGGTCCCTCAGATCCCAGAGGTATCAGATGTCCCTTGGAAACTGGAGGGACAGGTGTTTTCATGGGTGCTGGGAACAGAACTCAGGTCCTCTACAAGAGCATTAAATACTTTTAACTTCTGAGCCATCTTTCCAGGTCCCTGACAGCCTGTTTAAAAGGGAATGCTGGGAAGGGGCCCATAAGTGACCGGCCTTAAGGAAAACATGAAGCTGAAACAAGGCCTACTTTTCAGAAATAGGGTTGTCAAGTGCATCCCAGAGGCTGGGAAAATAGGCTGCTTCGGAGCCAAGACTGTACCTGCTTCTGGGGGAGTGCTGTCCTGACCAGAAATCCACAGAACCATCCCACCAAGGGATGGTTGAACAGGAGGAATAAAGCTAGCCCATGGACCAGCTCCCCACCAGCTCCCCACCAGCCCTGTCATTCTGTATACAGAGCTTAAAACAAATGTCACCATCAATTGATGTCATTCTTGGGCTGAGAAGGTCACTGAGCCTTCTCCTGTGTGTATCCTGGGTGTGTGTGTGTGTGCCTTAGGTTCTTAGTCTTCCCCCAGAGTTGCTTTGAAGAAGAGAAGCTGATGGGAGCAGGGGAAAGGGCACTAACGGGAAAACACATTCATTTTTAAAATGTGATTAAAATATCCACGATATCGCCTCAACCATTTTCAAATACAGTGATACTAAATAAGCTTGCTCCCTGCCCTCATGACTGCTACACATGTCTAGAACTCTGTCCGCTTAAACAACGACTCCTAACCTCTGCTCCCTTGGCCCTAAGCACGCACCACTCCATTTTCGGTCTCACGTTTGGCTATTCCACGGACCTCGTTTAAGTACAATCAAAGTCTGGCCTAAAATCGCAACTATTTAAGAAAGTTAGTCAGGGGTTGATAGTTCAAAGCCTGCCTGGTGACAGAGCAAGAACAAGGCCACCTTGGACAACTTGAGAATCTGTCTCAAGTTGAAAAGCATACAGAGGGCGGGTGGCGTGGCTCAGTAGTAGAAGCTTGTCCTGCACGCACAAGGTCCTTGTCCCCTACCCCACCTCCACCCAACTTCAAATAAACAAATAAAAAGTCCAATTGTTCAGTATCTGTCATTTTGTTGCCGGCTTCCCCTGATGTCCCCCAGGTCCACCCATGCCCTAGCTCATATTAGAATGACTTCTCATTATAGAAGAGAGCCCAGCCAGGCTGGTGTGGGGGTGGGAAAGGCCTGGGCACACCCCTGCCAGTGTGCTGTTACCGTCTGTACCCTGTGAGTCACCAGGCTCCTCTGACACCCCTACAAAGTGGGGGAGGGGAGGTATACTCACTCAGTACCTCAAAGCCTGTTTAAAAGAGCTGGGAGAGCAGGCAGCTGAAGCAGACATTTCTGGTCTTTAGGAAGAGTCAAACTGGGGTACCTGTGAGCTCCTTGTGTGTCTATTTATCATCAGGGGTACATGGGTGCCTTCCAGCTTTGGGTCACTGTAAGTTCATACTATGGACACGCAAACACAGGTCCGGTGCCCCGCTTTCGATGTCTTTGACTACACACCCTGCGACAGTGTGAACTGTCAACTTGACAGACTCTAGACTCGTCTGGGAGATGGGTGAGCATACCTATGGGGGGGAGGGTGAATCTGATTTAGTTAACTGATGTAGGAAAAGTCATCTCAATTGTAGCTGGGACTATACTCTCCGGGTAGATCCTGGTCTGTCTGAGATAGAGAGAGTGAACTGGACCCCAGCATGCCATCATCCCCTGCTCTCTGCTTCCTGACTGTGGATGCAATGTGACAGCTGCCTCAGATGCCTGCCCCTGTGCCTCCTCTGCAATGGTGGACCGTAAAATAAAGTTGATTTTGTCAGAGTATTTTACCACCACATCAGTTAGACGAACCAGGACAGACCCCAAGTGGAGCTGCTGGATCGCACATAGTCCTAGCTAAATGCCGGAGGGACATCCAGCCTACTTTCCCCCACTGGGTGCCTAGTGTACACCAACAATGTACAAGGATCCCTACCCTCATTGACACTGCAATTCCTTGACAGAAAAAAAAGACCCTCCCATTTTTAAGATTTTATTTTTAATTATGTGTTTACAAGTTATAGGGAGACGGAGCACGTGAGTGCAATGTCCATCAAGGCCAGAAGGGGGCAATAGGTGCTCTGGAGCTGGAGTAACAGGCTGTGAGACAGACAGCTGCGGTGCTGGGAACCAAACTCAGGTCCTCTGAGTTCACACTCTTCATCACTGAGCCATCTTTGTGCTCCCAGAGTTGTTTTTTTTTCTTTTGAGGGTCTTTTACATACAAGTGCTCTACCGTAGAGCTATATCCTAAATCCAAAAAACATGTTTTCAAAAAGATGCTAAGTAGGAAAGCTGGAGCACAGGTGTCAAACAGTTAGGGTTTAGCTATGCCTTGTCATACAGCTGGGTGAAACTGTGATGTCAGCAGCTCAAACCATCCTGTCAGGGCAGGGGGTGTGGCTCCTGGGGGTGTGGCTCCGTGGTAGAGCCCTGGCCTAGCATGCACAAGGCTCAGTTCCCCAAACTGAAAAGAAAAAGAATTTTTCCATGGGGACAGCCTTGTCATTCTGGATCTCAAGAGGCTAAAGCATAAGAAAAACAAGTTCTAGAACCATAGTGAAATGCGCACTCTAAAACATCAAAACCCAAAAGTGCTAATCCACTACTCAGCTAATTCTGAAGGGATCTCTGCATTCCACATGCTGGAGGTTCAGCAGTGGCGGTGACAGCAAAGACCAGACCAGAGGAGATGGACAGACAGACACAGCAGAGAGGATAGGCCAGACTGAGAGAGGACTGACAGACTAAATGACATAGAAACCAGTTCCCATAGAAGTAGAGGTGAGGCGAGGCGAGCCTTCAGGCTGGCGTGGACAGGAAGCTTCACAGGAAGGCTTTGGGGTTTCAGTGGCTGGGACTTTGGGAAGAGGAGGAGGCAGGGCATTCTGAAATCAGAAACTATTTGGAGCTGAGACCAGATTGCGGTTCCAAGTTGCAAAACAGTTGGGGTGGCTGAAACTTGGTGAGTGAGGTGGGAGAGGCAGATACCAAGGTCACATAAGGTCACCAGAACTCCATATATTTATGGGAGCCATGGGAGGGTGTGCATTGAAGGAGCCCAGATCACTCCATCTCCTATGGGGATCGCGACAGGATGGCAAGCAGGGAGGTAGAGAGCCTAAATAAGAAACCATTTTTGCCTCTGGGTAAGCAAAAAAGAGTAGTCTGGCATAGATGCCAGCAGCTATGGAAGCCAGTGGAGAGCTAGGACCTCGCCAGCATTCCCACAGCATAGCGGAGAAGGGTAGAGGATGGAGGACCAGGCAGGATTCAGGATGGATCGTCACACTCCAGTTTGGGCCCCTGACTCCATAGCTGGTAGATGTCTGGGTAGAGGTTCATGCTTGAGAGATGCTATTGGATGATTCAGCAGGCTTGGGTCTTGAGCCAGTTTGGCTGGGTAGTCTGTCCATTCATCCCGCATGCCCTCCCTTCCCTGTGGCTCCTCCTAGATCCTCTTGAGGTCTCCCAAGGTGAGTTAATAGAAGCATTAGTACCTGGTCATGGTGCTGGGCCCTCGAGGGAAGGCCTTTCCAGGGGCCTCAGATGATGTTCCCTCTGCACATCAGCCTTCAGTTCACCATTCTGGAAAAGAGGGAAAGGGCATGGTAAGCTAAAGACGGGTCTGGGGACATGAAGTTCCAATTTAGAGACTAGAGCTAGGCTTGGTGCTGACTCTGAAGCCTCAGCCAGGTGGGACACCATCTTTCTTTTTCTAAGTCATGCATATGCCAGTTGCATAATGGGACTGGTGAGCATTGAACTGCTTTTGGCACTGAGGAGATAAGACTCTGTCATCCAGTCTTCTAGTAGCTGCAGAAAGGTCCAACTTATTCACCCTATGAAATTCCATTCCACTGGGTTCAGTGGCTGCATTTGGTATTGCTATAGGGGAAAACAACAGGCTATCTAATTCAAGGCAGGAGACATGATGCTAAGACAGCGCCAGGGGAAGAGAAAAACATGCCACCTCCTTTTCCTACTATTGCAGTGTTTACAAATCAGTCCAGTCATGAAGCACTCAGGAACCACTTATGACCTCAGTCCTCACGGCAAGGAGTCAGCCACAGAAAGAGGTCATGGGAAAATAACCCATAGACCAGCCAAGAAAGAGCTGAGTTCTGGGTAGGGATGTCGAACCTGACCAGTGACAGATAGAAAGGAATAAGGGAGGAAGCCAGGTTAAACCTGAGCAGGCTCCGTGGCTGAGCAGCAGGTTATGAGTGTGTCCCTATAAGCACATGGCTCACCCTCAAAGAAGCCAGAGTTGACATGGGAAGGGGTGCTGTGGCTGTGATCTCAAGACGGCTGCTTAAATCGCATAGGCTCTGGTGTCCCCTGTGGGAGCAGAGCACACATGCAGTTCTGATGCGTGGTCATTATAACACCTGGGGACAACTTAGCAAGTGCTCAGTGCTCACCCTTAACCTATCAAACCCTTAGACTGCAAGATGCACCCTAAAAGGCTTTATGACAACATCATAGGCATCAGGGGTGTCTGCTCAGGAAAATCGGTATCACTCTAGTTAAACTGAGCCCCTCTGAAGTTTAAGCTGCTCTAATTAACAAGTCCTGTTTAAGAAATGCCAAATAAAGACCATTCTGTACGATATATATATATNATAAGCATAAGGCTTCTATAATGTGTGGGCTTGCAGCCGCAACACGACAAATCTATCTGTACCAGGCAGTGAGGGTGACAACCAAGCTGAGGATCCACAGAAGGACACAGCAGGGAGGACTGAGGATTTGACACACTCTGATGCAGGGTTTCCACAGGCTGAGGTCCCGGACACCCCATCACTTAAGTGCATGTGGCTCTCCTCTGTGTCAGAATGGGACCCCTGTGGAGGTGGATCCCACTGGCTGCTGACCGCATCAAAGGGCTCAGTAATTAAGCTCAGCGACACACGCCCACAGCCTCGAGATGGGGAGAGTGTGACTCACTTATTGTCACGACTGTGTTGAGGAGTGATTCAGGGAACAGGATCCCTCCTTCCCAGTCTCTTCTGGCCTGGAACAGCATTGCAAAAACAGGCAATCTGGCTTGCGCAGACTTCCTTGCTGCCTCAGAGAGCTAAATCTGTACATGTGTGTTTACACATATGTGTACTTGTAGGTAGAAGCCAGAGGATGACTGCAACTGTCACACATCAGACATCATCAGCTTGCTTTTTCTGAGGCACCATCTCTCACTAAACCAGAGTTTGTTAACGGTCTGGGATGGCCAGCAAAACTAAAGGAGCCTCCTGTCTTTACCTCTCTAGAGTACATAGCTGGCTTTTTTAAAACGCAGGTTCTGGGAATCGAACTCGGATCCTCACCCTTGCACAGCAAACACTCTACCCATTGAGCCATCTGCCTAACCCTCGGACCACTAACTCTTAAAGTATGCATGTAGTTGCAGCCAAAGCCCAGCAAAGGGACAGGGTTCAGGAACACCAGAATGAGGATGCATAAGAGAGAGCACAGTCACGTGAGACAGTGTGTATGTGAAATCCTAGGTCAACACTGCGCACAGGAAAGCACCATCTCTTTACATCCTGCAGATGGGCACACAGCTTTGGGTAGCTCCAGGCAAGTGACCAGAAGGTCCCAGGACAAGACTTGAGATCTCCTGGGAATTCAATCCTGAAATCTTGGGCCAAAGCAGAAAGTCTAGTAAATAGGTCTTTCTCAAACATTCAATATTCACTAATATAATAACTCGGAAAAACCTGAATTAATTTTCTGAAGTTTCAAGAAGAATTATGGACAAAAAGAAAAGAAAAGAAAAAAAAGAAATTCCAGTGAGGGTAAGGGAGTGAGGTAAGACTTACTCCAGAGTTTGAATCTCAGCCACCTTCAGGGGACAGAGAAGCACTACACACGGACAACTGGACAAAACGCAAGAATATTCTATATGAACGGTGAAGATGTGCCCACTTCAGTCAGCTGCAGAACAGACCCAAGTATAGAAGCCACACAGGAAGAAGGGTGCCTGGAGTCACTGGGGCTGCTGTTCCTTCAACAGCTGTCGCCATGACTTTCTCTCTTTAAATTACTCCTGTTTTGATATATGGCCCAGTGACTCAAAACAGGTGGATTTATTCCCAAAATAGATGCATCTACAGGTTGGATCAGGCTTGAAAGTGGGGGTCTCTGTTAGAGAAGTCAGGCAGAGGTAGAATCCAAATACTGGCGAGCAAGTGAGGGCACAGAGATCTACTGGGCAGGAGTTCCCTTTATACAGGGAGAAAGCAGGTGATGCAGGGTGCTGGGGCAGCGCTATTCATCTGAGCCTGGTGAGGCCATATGCACTACCGTGGGCTGAACTATTCTCTCCAAAAGTATATCTTGGAACCTCAACATAGCAATATTTTAGACAGCTCCTGAGAGATTCTTAAGGTTTAATGATGCTATAAGGATAATACCTCCTTCCCCTTTTCTTCTATCCCTCCCATACACACAGACATGTAAAGACAAAGCCTCCTGCAAGCATAAAGGGAACTGAGATACTATGGCACTAACCAGCTCCTTGACCTTGGAGCTCGGCCTCTGGAGTGTCTGACATTCTATGCACCCAGCCTAGGGTTCCCAGACTGGTCTATCACCTTGAACAGCACTGAGAGGTAGGCTGAGTTTTCCTAGTTCCCCAAGAGTATGAGCATGTCAAGAGCTTGGGAAGAAAACCAGCCCTCTGGGTGTCTCCCATCCTCCTGGAATGCTCAGCATGTCCGCTTGGCAGTGGTAAGATGGAAAGAAGGAAAACTTAGCAAGAGAGGGAAAGCGAGTTGTCTGGAGAAGTTGTGGGTTCTGCTTCCTCTATATCCGGCCTCAGTGGGTGCCCCCCAACACATATGTGTTCTAGACATAGCTCCCATCCCCGGCCTCACGGGAAAGGAAGACAAGATAGAGCATGTAAAACACTGACAGCCGCAGAAACACAGGCAGTCATGGGAGGGAGACCTAGGGGAATCTGTCCTTCCTGGGATACATCTGAGTGAGAGAGTCCCCCAGAATAAGAACACAAATTAGGAACTCATGGAAGGAATCATGGTGCCTCTGTCTCAGGAACCTCACACCACATGTGCCATGGGAAACCCAAATGCCAGACTCCCAGCAGCACTTACAGACCCAACAGATGCTTATCTACTGCTGGAGACAGAGCAAAAGAGGCTGCTGAAGACACCAGAGGTGGAGAGATTGTGTTCCTAGCCTCAGAGAGACCTTGACAGCCAGGTGCCCAGAAAGGCTCACGTGTGACTCCATAACAGTTATAGTGACCGAGCAGGCTACTTTCGCACTCTGCTTCCTAAAACCTCCCCAGTCCTCCAAATCTTGGCCATGTCAGCACTGCAGGGTGGTGCCTCTCTTGCCTTATGCAGAAACTAAGGCACAATTGGGGTGATGAGTCATTAACAGCCTGAGCAAGAAGCCTCTACATAGTAGGCAACACTCAGTGTTTGAACCAGGTAGTAGGGATTTCCAGCTCCATCCCCCTACACCCCGACCTATTCTTGCCACATAGTCTCCTGGGTATCAAGCCCAGAAGTGTCTCTAGCCAGAAGGTTCTAGAAGGCTACAGTTACTCCAGAGCTAGGGTCTTGCAGGCACAGCCTGGGAATGGGGGCTAAGAAGTTCTCTGGGGGAAGCTTCATTTCCATGAGATCAAAAATGAACACATTACGCACATTCTATGTCACCTTACCAAACTCCACACAGAGCCGATGCCCACATCCTATTTCACAGGCTCAAGCAACTGCCATGTTGGTTGTCCAGGGCTAACAGCCAAGCCAAATCGAAACAGTGATTTGTGAAAAATGATTTTACATAAGTTTAAACAGAAAGCTCAGCAGGAGCCTGAAAGAGGCCAAGCACAACAATGTAAACTTTCCCATGCAACACTTGTTGTGAGAGGATGTGGGTGAGTGTGCATGCCCATGTGTCCGTGAGTGTGTACTGTGGGTGTGTATGCATGTGTGCACACATGTGGGCAGAGAGCACAGAGGTTGACATTGAGCGTTTTGTTGTTGTTGTTGTTTGTTTATTTTTTATTTATTTTTGTTGTTGTTTTTGAGGTAGAGTCTCTCATTGGACCTAAACCTCATCAACTCAGCTAGGCTGGCTGGCCAGAGAGTGCCTGGGATCCTCCTGTCTCAGCCTCCCCGCTGCTGGGATTGCAGAGTCGCTCTGCTGAGTCCGGCTTTGTATGCAAGTTCCCAGGAATCCAATTCACCTCCTTACACTTGCATGGCAAGCGCTTCACCAGCTGAGCCATCTGCCCTGCCCTGACTGCAACATCTTCATCTCCAAAGGGAAACTTGATTTAAGGATCTTAATGACATACCAAAGGAGCCTGGGTTTGTATTCTGAACTTGGTTAGTGCCGTCCATTTGTTTATGAGTCATCCAGTTTGGTTTTGTTATCTGGGAAAAGTGAGACAAAAGACTTACTCTCAAGTCTGGACATGTGTAATGACTTACAAATGATAAAGAGCAACCTCACCGGGTTTAGATATAGACTGTGTCATTACAACAAAGTCTAGTCTAATATTACCATACAAGAACTGTACCATCAATGACGCAGTAAACCAACACTGGGTGCTTGTTGTCTCATTCTTGCAAGAGATGCCAGCCTGGTGTCATTGGCAGGGAGGATGGAGTTGCTAGTGGGTGAAGGGGTCTTGAAGATAGATTAAGAGTAGAGAGATGTGCAGTACGCAAAGGAATGAGCCATGGAGAGACCAATAGCATTCCCAACTGCATTCTTCACGCCTCTCCTTGGATACACAGATCAGTGTAGCTCTCGCCCCTCGTCGTGAAGCCTCTTTTTGAAGCAGATGGGAGACCATCACAGAAATCCACAGCTGGTGAAAATGCAAAGAACAAATGAGCTGGCCTCATCCTCAGTTGCTGCCTCTCCAATACAATCCTTCCAACCTAAGGCTCAGGAAACAAAGAGGAAGATGGGGCAGAAAGATCCTAAGAGCCAGAGGACCAGAACAAGATGTCTACCATGAGACTGTGTCTTTTATAGGTGACAAGGAAGCTGCCTTCATGAAATCTCAATAGTATAGCCACCTAAACAAGACTGGCTCAATGACACCAGTTGACTTACCATTGTGGGTGAGGGAAATCTCCAAAGGCCTCACCCTTACACCCTTAGATGAAGAGCTACAGGCAATCAATGGCTGCAGAGAGAGAGAAAGAGAGAGAGAGAGAGAGAGAGAGAGAGAGAGAATCAGTCTTCCCCTGATAGATTATCCAGTCCCAAGTAATGAACACATGTACCCATGAGCAATTCTAAGTGGACTCAGCAGGTTGTATTTATGTAACATACATACATAACAATAACAATAACAATTAAAGAAAAGGAGGTCATAAATTTGAGAGGGTACAGGGAATATGAGAGGAGCAGAAGGGTTGGAAAGTGTGATGTAAATACAATAGGACACCCAAAATTCTCCAAAAACCAAACAGAAAGAAATGTTTGCTCTGTCCAGGGTCCTGATCATTTCCAGCCACATCCACCCAGTGGCGTTGACACCGTGAGAGCTACCTAATTTGAGGCCTGCAGGATAATCTGGATAATCACGCCTCAAAGAGCCTGGCCTAGAGTTTCTAGTCCTAACCACTCCAAGTTTGATTGGGAGAAAATCATTTAACCCTTCAATTCTTGTTGATTTTTCATGAGATCTTTTGACTATGAAATACCATTATGCAACTAAGGGGGCTGTGACCCAAACAACAGTCTGCCTTCCCAGAATGACAGGGAGAGGAGGCAGTTCTAAGTCTCAATTTCCTTCTACTCTGAGAAAGTCCTCAATAACGTGCTGCAAGGTAAAGAAATCTGGACCCCAAAAGCCATGCATTGTTTAATTCCACTCATATTAAAAATTCACAAGGGGTATATGTTCCCATAGAGATAGACTGCAGATAGATGCCAAGAATTCCTCTGAGATTCATGGTGCTTAGCCCCTCTGAGACCCTTGTGCCTGAGAGACCTTCTGGGTAATTTTTCACTCCTTGTGACCTCAGCATGACCTGTGGACTTAAGAGATGCATCTCTGCAGGAGATGTGAGCCCATAGGTTGTCAGCCTGAACTGCACACAAAAACACACAAACTACTCCTAGCTCCTAAAAAGGATTGAAGGGTACCTGTAATAAAATAGCCATGCAATAAGACTGCTCAGAACAATAAGCTAAGAGAAGAAAGGGGGCAATATGTAGAAAACTGTAAGCTAGAATCCCACGCCTAAAACAATGGCCTGTTGTTATGTGGTATGGCTAAGCTCGGAGTTCATTAGCCATTAATACGGGAAAGCAGGAGCATCCATATGTCTGGGTTACTGTAAAAGATGAGCCTCCATGGGTCTCTCCACAGATAACAAGGCCATGAAAACATTAAGTGACTTTTTTAAAAGGTGCTGCTTCTCCCAGAGAGGATTGATTAATGGTTTGGAAATGATGACACTCTCCATTAAGACTCCACCAGCCTTATTCCCCCTTCTCTCCTTCTGGCCCTGAGCCTCCAGAGTTGCCTTGGAAATTCCCAGAGATGATTGCTTCAGGAACACCAGTGGATGAGGATGCTGTGTGGCCAACTGTCCCTGAGGAGATGACAGGGTGTTGTGTCCCATGTCTGGGCAATAACTACCTGATCCCTCCTGGCTTATTCATCCATACTTGGAGAGAAACGTGAAGATTAAGAAATAAATAGGCAAGAGACAATTGGTAGAGTCTGGAGAACATCTAGTAAGTACTGAGATTTGCCTTGTGCTTATTTCACATGGCCTTTATATACCCCAATCCAAAGAGGAGGGGGAAGGCAAGAGATTTCTTTACCATGATACAAGGAACAAAGTAATTGCCATCTTAAAACCCAAAACATCAAGTAACCACACCCTAGGTCAAAACATCCTGTTAGTAGCCACACATTGGGTCAAACCTCCTGTCATATAACCTTGAAGGAGCAAGAATAGGTCTGAACTCTCTGACCTCTAAAGTGGACTCCCACAATGGCATATATGATACATAAATGGAATAGCCATCTTCACTACTAGAAAGAAACTTCATCGGCACTCAGAAGGACCCCTTCCCTTCCCCAAGACTAGCTCCTAAGATTTATGGCTGACTGGCTTTCCTTATGTTTCCTTATGGCAATCCAACCAAAAATCAATCAATCATTCTTCAAAAATGATGTTATAGACAGGCATGGCAGTCCACCCATGTAATCCCAGCACTTGGAAGACTAAAGCAGGAGGGATTGCCATGAATATGAATATGAATCCTTGGTTACGTAATAAGTACCAGGTCTGCTAGGGCTACCTAATAAAACCTTGGGAGATTGATGTGACCACCATATGTTAGGTGACAGATTATGGAATAGGCCAATAGAAAAACAGTGCCTTGGTCTCCCTGATGCAGCTTCCTCCACAAGCCATTCGCTAGACATCTGTCACATCACAAGGAAAGTCCCTTCCTACTAAATCCACAAGTTCCAGTGCTCAGAGCAATGCCTCCCAATGCCCGAAATGAGAAGAGGTGACCTTGCCTATCTGGACAAGCTACAGAAGAGCCATCCGACTTAGGTACAGGCCTGGGTCAGTTTGGAAACTGCCCCTTTTTGCGAGCAGGATTTGGGTGGAGAAAAGGGCAATATTAAGCGTGCAAGCTGTGCTCCTGATAGCTGGAAGCATTGCAAACAAGCATGCAGTTCTTTCTTCCTGCAGGGTCACTGGGATCGCTCTGAAAGCTGACGTAAGCATACCCATAGAACCCTGATGAGAAACAGCTCCCTGAGTACAGCCCTCGGCCCAGGGAGTGAAGGCTTCCGGCATGGCAGCAGATGACGGCTTATGGCCCACATCCTTTAGGTGTTTTTGAGGTTTAGAGATTGTGACCAACATTAAAAAAATAAGAAATGTAACGGGAAAATAAGGATTGATATTTTCTGGCAAAGAAAAATAAATAAATACCAGCTGAAAATCTGGCAATACTGTCTATTTCCAGGCAATTAGCGGTAAATACCCATGTGCTTGCCATTGGACCTAACTGTCTATTACAGGCTTCCTCCTGAGACTGTAGCTCAGAGAGGTTATAAGACATAAGGAGGATCACACAGCAAACTATTTCAGAGCCCAAATCAGTCGATGCACTCTTCCTCTAGTTTGTTGCTCTAACAGAAACACTTGATACTGGGTACTGTAGGAAAAAAAATAAAGGTTTGCCAGGGCATAGTTTAAGAGGCTTAACATCTCAGATCAGGCAGGACCCATATCCGGGCTCCAGTCAGTTCCGGAGGCTGCACCCTGACAGATTGTGTTCAGGTGACAGTAAGCTCTACAGACGTCCCCCAAGTGGTGCCTGGCATTAGTGCTCTGCCCTCTCTCCAGCCTGGGGCTATGCATTTTTAGAGGCATGTTCCCCTCATTTCCTGCAAGGTACTCAGAGGCAACTCATGCAAGATACATCCTTCACCTGTGAACCTGACCGCAGCCACATTTGGGCCCAAGACACCACTTTCCTTCTTCTGTTTCAATGTGGCTTTGCAAAAAAAAGAAAAAAAAAGCTCTCCGCACGCACCAGACCTTCAGAAGCCCTTCTGGTCTGAAGCTTCTTCACAAGAGAAGTTGGACTGGTTTCCTTTGAAGCATACACAGACCACAAGGTTAGGGCGGCAACTAACTGGGGGACTCAGATGGTATCACACCTGCGAGGACCACACTATGCCTCAGACCCACCTTTGGGTTGCTGTGTATGTTGTTAGTCTAACACATGCTTAGATGCTTACACGGTGCCTAACTAGGGGTGCTTTGTGCAAACTGATTCTCTTATGGGTGAAGTTGTGACTCTGACCCGGGGATTATACCAACCTGCTCAGAAACCCCAAAACGGTACTGGGGCATCCCAAGGACAAGACAAACCCTGCTCCTGTAGGTTGCTTCCTGGTTGGGGAGATGTACAAAGGACCACACCTTGCCAGATGGATTAGGTTCTAGGAAAAGACAAGTCAAAATAAGTAAAAGAGAGGAAAAGAGAGCAGGACTGTCTGGGGGATGACATGAACTATGCCTGGCATGTGAAAAGAGTTCATGGCTGTACCAAGAGCAGGGACCCCAAGGAGATGAAAGCATGGGGTTCTGGAAGAATTGGAGGCAGGTAGGGCTTCGGCAGGTGATCAGGAAGGCAGCATAGGGCATCCAGGATGCCACTAGTCACAGATGAGGACCAGGATGAGGCAGCAGGCAAAATACATGGCTTTCCGGGGAGCGACAGCATCGCCTAGCCAGACACAGTGCCACGTGTGAGCCTGCCACCTTGGGACCTGCAATCCCTCCATGCACCCAGCTGGAATCTTTCTCTCTCATACTGTAGCTTTGCTGGAACCCAGAACCCTGAGTTTTTCCCCAGCTACAGTCTCTTTCCTGAAAAGCTGAGCTCTGGGAAAGACAGCACCTTGAGTCTAAGAGCCTCAGCTTGGCTTCACACAGATGCCATCTCAGAATCTCAGCTCGGAAACCCATGTGGGTCTCCATCACTGTGGATCTGTTTAATCCCCTTGCTTTAGAAACATCTAATCCTCTTCAGGAAAGAAAATAGAAAATGGATTTAAGAAAAGAGAATGGTGGGCAAGAAAGAGTCCTTGGGCTCCACAGTTTCAAGTAATTACTAAAGGAATAAGCCTTTCTTTATCAGAGAGAGAGAGAGAGAGAGAGAGAGAGAGAGAGAGAGGATTCATTTCCCCTGTGTGACAATAGTGTTCTCAGCTTTATAGCAGGACAAAGAAAGGCCAGATGCTGCAGCCCCATGCATTCAGCAGCCTCCCCCGCTAGTGACCACATCTAACTGGCCCAGGGCTGTCACTCCAGGCTCATTCATCAGGCTCCCATGGCAGACAAGGATCAACAACCTGCATAAGAAGGTGAGGATGCAGAACCATAGCTGGCCTGCTCTTGCTCTCCATCAACCCCTTAAGGGCAGCATCATGTGGGTCAGAGAAGATGCTTAGGCAACCCTGATGCGGGGCTGACGTGAGGTGATATCCGACCAGCAGGTATAAAGGGTGTAGAAAATGTGGGCGGGGTTCGGAGAGAAGAAAGGAATCATGACACTAGCAGGGAAACAGATGGAGTTTAAAGATTCAGATTCAAGGGAAACAAACTGGATTCGGAATGACAAGGAAGTGTGTGCTTGTGATAAAAGCAGAAAGAAGACCATGAAAAGAGAAAAATCTTAAGGGCACTCTTTCCTGTTTTGTTTTGTTTGTTTCTTTCTTTCGAGACAGGATTTCTGACTGCCCTGAAACTTACTTTGTAGACCAGGCTGGTCTTAAACTCAGAGATCCGCCTGCCTCTACCTCCTGAGTGCTGGGATTAAAGGCATGCACCACCACCCATGAAAGGTTAAAAAGAGACATGTCAGTGATTAAGAGCATGTATTGCTCTTCCAGAGACCAGGGTTCAGTTCTCAGCACCTACTTGAGGCAGATCACAACTACCTTTAGCTGCAGCTACGAGGAATCTGACACCCTCTGCTGGCCACATGCATAACTGCACTCATGCATGCACACAGAGAGAGATACACATGTGCTAGGAACGAAACTGGGGTCCTCCACAAGAGGACCTAACCCCTGAGCCCTCTCGCCAGCTTCCATAAAATAAAACCAATCTTTTAAAAAGAAATAGAAAAAAAGGAAAGTAACCAAATCTATAAGGCGCAAAAGCAGAAGGCAGACTGTTTGGAAAGAGGAAGGGAGGGAGACAGCATTCGGAGGGCAGAAGGGATGGCAAAGGGACAAACAAAAGCAAAATACAAAAGAAAAATGTCATGATGAATTCCACTACTTAAGAATTTAAATAAAAGATAAATTCTACAAACCTAGCCATATGTTTAATGACGCCCTGACAATTTGGTCTATGTGTCCCTCAGGATTCTCCCTACTGTCTCCCACCCCTGAGATGGTTCTTCCATCTTTCAGTCTGTGGGAGGTGCAAGGCTATTTGCAGTTCCCGCAGAATGGCTCCACCTCCTCGCTCTCTCAGAAGCTCCACATTTTCCCACACCTTTGCCAACACACAGCCCTATTATTTTTGAAAGTATTGCATTGTATACACATAAAGCATTATCTTATTAAATTAATTTCTAGTATATATATTCATTTCTATTTTGGGGTGAATTATCCTATGTTATGAGAAAACACAACTTCAAAAGTTTACATTACTCATTTTCAGAAAGGTATTGGGGTTACCATTACAGATCAGAAAACACACAAGCCTATAGCCACCACATTGCTGAGAAATAAAGCTAGGAAGCAAAGACACCAAGAGTAATGAGAAGAGACCAAGAGCTTGCAGAGAAAAGGGTCTATCCCACACTGACCAAAGAGGAATTTGTGTTCTTTTAAATAAGGATCTCCCCATTTCCAAGGGCTCGGTAGCTCCATGGAGACAGCATAGCAGAGTCACATAAATTTTGTCAAAATGTGAAAACTGAGATAAGCAAGTCATATGTTCGTTCTCAAGAGTTCCTGACTCTGGGGCCTCTTGCAAGGAGTGGGAGCTGTAGTGATGGCTCAGTGCTTAGGAGTGCATAATGGTCTTGCTGATAACCTGAGTTCAGTTCCTACCCCCCCACATCAGGTGGCTCACAACCACTTGCAACTCCAGCTCTGGCACCCTCTTCTGGCCTCTATGGGTACCTGCACCCAACATGCACATACCCACCCACAGGCACCCATACACACAATTAAAAATAAAATAAATCCGTTATAAAAGAGGGTGGCCTGTCATCTTTATTGCCAATGTGACCACAGGCAGATAGCTTCGCAGTCCTTGGAGTCTAGAAACTGTCATTGCTCAGCAGTCAGTGTTTCTTTCTAGAATGTTTCTCAAGACAGAGGAACCTGCCAAGGTTGTCATTGACAGAAGGTGACCTGGAGTTTGCTTTGCTGTCAAACCTCCTGCCAATCCACCATTCATCTCGAATTCCCAGAGGACACCAGGAAAATATGCCCCTGCTGGTTCTATCCATCTAGGCAGCTTGGTTTACTCCCTTGCCCTCCCATCCTGATTCCTTCCTCTTTCATCCCAACCCCTTCACTTCCTGACTACCTCACCCCAGCCTCTCAAAGTCCCTGTAGAGTGGACATGCCCTGTATGCTCTTTAGGACTTTGCTCTCCACGATGCTGTCACCTTGGGGTGTCCAGCTTCATGGTCAGTGCCAGGCTCACAGTAGCGTCCTTGCTGCTTCCCTGGATGGCACTGAGAAACTGCATGAAGGCTGCCTTGGGGCTCCTTTCTCCTCTCCTCTCCCTCCCCCTGCCCCCTCTTTCCTCAGCCCTTTAGCATGCAGCTCACTCCTGAAAGTCTCAGACCAAAGCAGGTAGTATTCCAGTCTGAAGATTTCAATTCAGATATAAATGGAGTCCTTTGTTCTGGCAACCCACTGAGCGGGCTGTTCTGCCTGCTGGGTACTTGAGCTCAGCATCGAAAGGTAGAGAGCTGGCAGGGAGAGATGGTCTGACCCCCGGAGTCCTTGGACCCCTAAGTCACAGGGTCAAGCAGTGTCCAGCCTTAGCAGCATGTCACATCTCGCTCCTGGATGTATTATTTCTCTTGAGAACACATTTTGGAGAAGCATGCTCCCGGGACAAGGTTCAAGCACTTTCCATTCCTTGAGCAAATGTTGCTTTGTGCTGTGGCTGTAGGTGAGCCTGTCTCTGGACCAAACTGCATCTAGTGGCTTTATTTTCCAACAGTTTCATCTGGAGTGTGTGTGTGTGTGTGTGTGTGTGTGTGTGTGTGCACGCATGCACACGCTCGCGTGNNNGTGTGTGTGCACGCATGCACACGCTCGCGTGCACACACACAGAGGCTAGAGATCAACCTCAGGTATTCAAGTGTCATTTCATATGTTCACCTCTTTTGAGGAAGGGTTTCTCATTGGCATCAAACTT
This sequence comes from Bramus lutescens, assembly GCA_001685075.1. NCBI lineage: Eukaryota > Metazoa > Chordata > Mammalia > Rodentia > Cricetidae > Bramus > Bramus lutescens. The sequence continues at coordinate 113,172 of LOEQ01003873.1, forward strand.
ATCAAGTAGGCTGTGTTGGCTGACCAGCGAGCCTCAGGGAATCCCCAGCATTGGCATCACAAGAGCAGGCCATAAGGTTAGCATCTTATATGGGTGCTGGGACTTGAACTCAGATCCTTACATGTACAGGGCCTAACAAGATATGGCAAGACTGGGCACAAACCCCCATATCACAGCTGGACATGGCAACCCAGTAGGAGGGAAAGGGTCCCAAGGACAGGCAGAAGAGTCAGGGACACCCCCACTCCCATTCTTGGGAACCCCATGAGCAGCCATGATTTATTTAGTCTTCAATTTTCAATTTTTTCTTTGCTTGTTTTTAGTTTTAAATTACTTATTTGATGTGTAAATGTGTGTCTCTATGATGCATGGACATGTGTGCAGCGCATTCGTCTATGTGAATACACATGCATGGCCCTTCTATGGAAATCAGAGGACAAGCTTAGGTGGCATTTCTCCCCTCCCATTTTGTTTGAGGCAGCATCTCTCTTCTTCGTGGCTGTGTGTGCCAGGCTAACCCAGTGGTTTACCTGTCCTCATTTCCTCTCTTACCTTAGCTACACTGGGGCTACAGACTCGGACTACTGTGTTCAACTTTATGTGGATTCTGGGAATTCGAACTCAGGCCCTCATACTTGTGTGGTAAGCACTTTGCCTATCAAGCCATCTCTTAGGTCCAAGAACCTTTTTCAGAAACAAGACAACAAGGTGATCAAAGGCAGAGCCTGTTGTTCTGGATCCCTGACATCCACAGCCCAGGAAGTAGAGCAGAAATGTTAAGAAGTCAAGTCAGGCATGAGCCACAGCCAATACAGGAGTCCCTTGGCTGTAAGTCCCAGTGGCCCAGGACATGATTCAGATGGGACACACCTGGTTCTCCAGACTTGGTACCAAAAGAGGGGCAACATATAAAACTCACACTGGTTTTGTACTAGCCTGGTCATATTGAAATTAGCATCTACTAATATTAATATGTTGGCTTTTTCCTTTCTTCCTGTGACTTGGCTACTTGAAAATTCCAACACTTTTTTTTTTTTTGGTCCAGCTGTGGTTCTGTGCAGCAGACCTGGGAAGAGTGATGGAGGGACAAGACTGACTCAAAATGATTTGGACATCACATCCAAAGAAGAAAGAGGAAGAGGAGGAGGGGGAGGAAGAAGAAGAAAAAGAAGAGGAGGAGGAGGAGACATGGCACCACTGGAAGGTCCCCTGAAGTGTCTTCTTTACAGCTAAGAAGCCCTGTTGCAGGTCATCAGTCCATGTCACCTGTCATGACATGACACTGGAAAGCATGGGTGCTCTTGGTTTTTATGCAGACATTAGGGGTGTCATACTCTGCGGCTCTGTGTCTCTTGCCTGCTTCATACTATCAGGAGGAAACAGAAAGCCACATTTGGGATTTATCAAAAAGAGTTAGTGGCTCAGCAGGTAAAAGTGTTTGCTACCAAGCCCAACAGCCTTGTGCGTTCAATCCCCAGAACCCACAAGGTGGAAGGATAGGACCAACTCACACAAGTTGTCCTCTGACCTCCACACATAACCTATGACATAACATGTACACATGGCATGCACAAACATAATAATGAATGGATGGATGAATGAATGAATAAGTACATATAAGAGCTTAAAATGCAATAGAGTAATCACTTCCAAATTCTAAGGGATAATTTTAAAAGGAAAAAAATTAAAGTTTATATAAAGAATTTAATCCGACATGGTATTGAACACGTATAATCCCAGCACTCCTGAAGAGGAGGGTCATAAACACAAGGCAGCCTGGGATACACAGAGAAACGCCGTCTCAAAAATTAAAAGGGAGAAGAGAGGAGGAGAGCAGGAGAGGGCAAGAAGAGAAAAGGGGAGAGGGGAGGGGAGGGGAGGAGAGGGAGAGGGGAGGCACCCACACCAAATATCTTCCTCATGGGCTAGGGCTGTATCCTTCAGTGACACCATTAACCACCCACGGAATCACAGCTTGTTTCTTGCTGCCAACTTTCTTGTTTACATTTTTGTTGTTGTTTTTGTTTCTAATTTGGGGATTTTACAGGGGTGCAGTGTCTCATTATATAGCCCTGGCTGGCCTGGAACTCCCTACATAGACCTGGCTTGGAACTCACAGAGTTTTTATATGCCTCTGCCTCCCAATAGAAGGAATTAAAAGTGTGTCTCAGCAAGTGCGGCTTTTATCTTTTTTATTCTGCTCCAGAGGCAGTCTTCACAACATGGCAAAACTATCCATGTGCAGCCATAGCTATACTTGAGCACAGCCAGCCATTCATACACATGCACGCGTGCGCACACACACACACACTCTTACGCAGACATGCACACACATGCATGCACGCACACACATAATGGCTGTGTAAGAGATTCCTTTGGCATGCAATTTATTAGCCCACACTCCAAAACCAAGATACTTCGTATACATAACATGGCCCCTCTGGGTAAACTAAAAGTGTCAGCCACCCCAATGTTCCCCAATCCAGTCACCTCTGCTGGAAAAGAGGGAGCCCTGGAGTCCCACACTGCTTCTATTCCAGGGGTTCTCAACCTGTGGGTCATGGCCCCTTTGGGGTCACATATCACATATTTATGTTATTGTTCACAATTATAAAAGTAGCAAAATTACAGTTATGGGGTAGCAACGAAATAATTTTATGGTTGGGGGTCACCACAACATGGGGAACTATATTGAAGGGGTCACAGCACCAGGAAGGCTGAGAACCACTGTCTACTCCCTGTTGTCCTGTGGTACTGGGGAGTGGAGTGATGTGCTGCAAGAGTCCCATGTACAGAAGGAACATTTACTTACACCTGCTTTTGCAGAGAGTGACCTGGAGTGTAGGCTGTAAAAGCTCCACATTTTCTCCAAGTCTACCCTGCTAAAGCCTTTGAAGGAACAGGCTCTGCTTGCTCTCCCCTTAGGCAGCAGAGCTCAGAGCAGCCAGGCTCTGTGTAAAGACAGCAAGCTACATTTTCAAGCATGTGTATGTATGACCATGTATGACCCTGCAACACCCTCCAAGCCCTGAATTCCTTTAGTGTTCCATAATGGAGTTGGTTTTCTAGCTAAATAATGACGTTGGGCTATAGGATGGGGTGGGGCTCTTGGGCAGGGCTACATGAACTGTTTGGGAAGTTATATCTCTATTTATGTCCATCCAAGGTTTTCATCTTATACTGACACTTCCCGAGGGAACTACTTAGGCTTCTGGTGAAGGCCTCAAGATACAATAAAGCCCACAGAAGCCTCCTGGCCAGGTAGCAAGGCAGGAGGATTACAGCTTCTGCTCTGGAGGGTGTGGGGGGAAGGGAGGTTACTAACTGAGACTGCTCCAGTATCCTGAAAAGAGGTCCTCAAGACATGATCCTCAAGACCCATCTTCTTAGATATTAAACTAATGCTAGGAATTTATCGTGGTGTGGGAGAGATTTAAGAAAGGCTGCCCCAGCCTGGCATGTTGCCAATCATCCCTGCTTCTCTTTCTCATGGCCCACGTGATTAGAAGCCACGCCCAGGGCATTAAATTGGGAAGTATTGCTTATAATGTAACAGATATCATTGCTACCTGTGTCAGGTCAGAAAACTCAAAAAGCCCACATTCTCTGGATTTGTTTGATTAAATGGGGTAAATGTAAGCGGACTTTTTAAAAAATGATTTATATACTATTTATTTTTATGTGTATTGGTGTTTTTCCTGCATAAATGTCTGTGTGAGGGTGTTGAATACCCTGGAGCTGGAGTTACATGCAGTAATGAACTGCTATGTGGGTGCTGGGAATTGAACCTGGGTCCTCTGGAAGAATAACCAGTGCTCTTAAGGGCTGAGCCATCTCTCCAGCCCTGCCAGTGGAGCACATTTGAACCTACCAAAAAGCAGTCAAACGTTCCCACCATACCTTCGGCACATGTCACCTTGTCTTTCTAAAAGTAAGTATATTTATAAAGGAAAACTCCTTTTCAAAACAGTGATAAAATCACTCTCAGAAAAAGGCTTGTCTAAGATATAGGGGAAGGCTTCCCACAATAATCATGATGTCGATAGCTTAGAGCTGGGAACGAGAGTCATCTGTCCATGGTGGCATCTTGGCAGTGCAGAGGGTGGCTCATGCACAGTACTGGCTCTAAGGATCCATACAACGAGGTCATAGATGGAGCGGTCCTCCCTAGTGGTGCAGACCGAGCAGCACAAACTTCAGGAGATAAACACACAGGCAAGTGTTTATGTGAGTCTTCTGCACTGACCCTTAACAGTGGTCAGCGGATCTGTGAGCGCCCAGAGAAGTGGTTCTCGACCTGTGGGTCGCAACCCCTTTGGGAATTGACTGACCCTTTCATAGGGGTCACATATGAGGTATTCTGCATAGCAGATATTTACATTATGATGCATAAGAATAGCAACAATACAGTTATGAAGTAGCAATGAAAATAATGTTTGGTTGCAGGGGCGGGGGGATCACCACAAAATGAGGAACTGTATTAAAGGGAAGGTTGAGAACCACTGGCCTAGACTGACTGACCCGTGGGCATTATTCAAGTTGTGACTGGAAAACGGTCCCCCCCAAGAGCTCTGACACCAGTCCTGTTGTGACCTTCAGCTCCCATGGGTCTTATTCACCCCACAGAGCTTTTCTGGAGACAAGGTGGTGTGATCTACATTGGCTGAGTTCATAGCAAGTGCCCAGAAAAATGCCAGACGTTATCAGCACTTGGCCAAAGCCAGCAGAACAGGTAGGCAAATGACGAAAGCTGTGTGGGATATCTCATGTTCGTGAGTAAACCCCACAGCCCTGCTAGCATGCCCCATACAAGTATCACATATATCATACAAGCAAGCCCAACAATAGGTACTCAATCAAAAGGACATAAAGGCCAGAACCAAGATGGCTCAGTTAGTAAGCTGCTTGCCTTGTAGGCAGGATGACCTGCATTCAATCCCCAGCACCCATGAATAAAAGCCAGCATGGTGGTACATGTTTAAAATCCCACAGCCAGGGAGACAAAAAAAGGGATCCCTGAGGTTCTCTAACCAACCATCCTCGCCTGCTTGGTGAGTCTCAGGACAGTGACAAACTCTATCTCAAGATATAGAGTGAATGAAAAGCAGGTGGCACCTATAAAATAACACTAAGATTGGCCTCTAACTTCCACATACCTGTACATACATGTATACTCCACACACAGGTGCATCTGTACCTGCATACATATGTACACACATGTACACACACACCCCACACACACCCACATATACCAAATGAGCCAGATACAAAAGAAGCTGACTATGAAGGCATTCTTGAGCAAAACACTAAATATGTATTGGGGGTGCGTGCGCACACATGCACATGCATACATGTGTGCAAGCCTGTGCACAATGCATATCATGGTGCATGTGTGTACATCATAAGGCAACTTGCAGGAGTTGATTCTCTCCTTCCACCTTGTGGATCCCAAGGATTGAACTTAGGTGGTCAGGCTTAGCGGCAGACACCTTTCCCCCCTGCTGGCCCTAGGCATTTCTTCAACTTGGACTCATTCAAAGTCTACAATGACTCTGTGGGCCCAGTGTCACCATCACATCCATCTGACGGAGAGAAAGCTACTGCAGAACAAGTTCACTGACTTGCTGGGGTCACACAGGAAGGTGACAGTGGAGCTGGGATTTTAAAAGGGGTTCTGACCCCAGAGCTTGCTCATGGAACCATTTACCCAGTGCTACCTTGGAGACCTCTTCCTCTGTTAAGACAGAAAGTACATCCCACTGAACACTAAGAATTCGACATGAAAGCCCTGCGAGGAAAAAGCTTTTCCACAACCGCCCATCACATCTTGAGTAGCTGCAGTGACTGAGACGTGGCAATCAGACTACATGATGCCTGCCGCTTGCTCTCCTGAACACGGTGACCTTACCTCGTCTTTGGGCCTCTGATGTTAACAGCATCTTCTGTGGTGAAGAGCTGTACACAGCTCCTGTGCTTACATACATTGCATTTCATCTGCAGGCAGAGTCATACCTCCAAGACTTCTCAGAAATGATACAAAGGTTTCCAAAATCTAAAATTAAGCTCTACCCATAGGGGATTGTGGTTCCCCAAGTTGGCCTCTGATTTGCAGTAGGAGTTTTAACGGTTTTTTTAGGGCCCTACCTTGGAAAGATGGCTGCATGAAACAGCTCATGCCAACTAAAGCCAATCACTATGGCCATGAGGGATACTTTGACAGAGACCCCGAAATAGCACACTGCGTGTCTGGTAGAACTTCACCGGCGTCTGCTTGCATTCTGAACAGCAACCACAAAAAGCAACGGACAAGGCCTGTTTCTATAAATATGGTGGTGGTAGCAAGCCAGGCTAAGCGGTTCCCAAAAAGAAACTCTGTGGTTGTCACGACAACTTGGCGAGGCAGGTGTATCTATCGGTCCTGTACTTTGGGCAAGAAAGGAATCCAAGGTGGTGATACGGAGTTAGATTCCCACCCAGGCTGTGTTGACATATTGGGGGGGGGGTCTTAGCTTTGAACAGCTTCATTTTTAATGCAAAGACTTCTTTACTTTTGAATCATACCATGGGCAGACCTCCCCTGGGGACACAGGATATGTGCTCTGTATAGTCAGACCTTCATTAACACATAAAACACAAGGAACAAGCTCAGAATAGCTCCATATCCAGTGACTCAGGTGGTATCCAAGAACTCTGAGACCCATGATTGTGAAACATCCCTCTTGCCATTTGTCTCCCACGAATGACAGGAATTCAGGAAGCCGCATCCGAAGATGCCATCTGGGGACAGATGGCACTTGCATCTGGGATTCCAGACAGTTAATGAAGGAGCTATTCTGAAGGGCGTGGGCAGAGCTCAGGTCCCAGCAGGGATGCTCAGGTACCAGACATAACTGACTGAGCAACTATGGAAAGCGATTACAGCCCTGAGCACAATGGGCTGGGGAGGAGTGGGGTGACAGATGACTCAGAAGAAGGGAGGAGCCCAGTGGGGGGAACTGGAAAGAGGGAGAAGCTGAGGTGAAGGAGTAGCTGGGGTAAGAGAGGATCAAAGACAAGAAGAGCTGGTGTGAGGAAGGGCTGGGAGGGAGGGAAAGGCTGGGGTGAGGGAAGAAAGGAGAGAGGAGCTGGGATGAGGGATGAGCCAGGAGGGAGAATTTGGGAGGACCCAGGGAAGGAAGACAAAGAAGAGAGAGGAGTTGGGGAGAGCGAGGAGCTTGGAGGATGGAGAATCTTAGGAAATAGGGGGAGCTGAGTCAGATGGCTCTACGCTACAGGGCCTAGCAAAGCGCATCTTCCCAGGCCATATGCCTAGAAAGGAAGGCGAGGCACTCCCAACAGCTCTCTCCTGTCCCAGCTCTAGGATGCTACTCACTCACTACCCCCAAGAAGGCAGACGGCTGCAGCAAGCAGTGGTGGCATCCACAGGGTTGGTGGGGTCTCAGGCAAGGTTGGATCAGCACAGTTCAGGACAGAGTGGAGTTGAGAACATAGGATCAGTACTTGAGCTACCCATAGGACTGACCACAGGCCAGGAGATGTCTGCCATCATGTCAGGCTCTGTGGCCTTACCCACACAGATGGCCATGACCTGCTGTGTGGCGAGCTGTGTTCCCTGCCACCAGAGTCAAGCATTGACCTGCGGACCCCAACTCCCAAGAGGCAGCCTTATTTGGAAGTCGGACCACTGCAAACGTGAAAGTTAAGATGAAAGCCCTGCAGGATAGGGGCCCCTCCTCCCATATACCCATGTGGTAGAAGGAGAGAACCAACTCCCACCTCTACATCTATGGCACACACACACAACACACACAGAGAGAGAGAGACACACACACAGACACACACACACACTTTTTTATTTAATGAAAGAAAAAAAACCCAAGTTTTTTCAACCTCCTGCGGCTCAGTTTCTCCATTTGTAAAGTGAGACTGACAGAGCCCCAGTCTCATGGGGTGGCATACGTGCATCATATGTATGCATCATCATTGCCCTGCGCAGGGCGCCTGGAGAGAACACGTCTGTCCACTTTGAACATGAGGACGGTAGAGATCGCCCGGGGATGAGGCTCAGCCGCAATAGCCAGACACCAGCCCAGGCTTCCTGCAGCTGCACGTAAACACTTGTCTCCCAAAGGAGTCAGTCCACCACCGAGCCATCCCTCATTGTCTCCCCAAGGACAGCTCCTAACAGGGTGATAACACGCACACCAGACAAAAGTGGAAACAGATGTGATTGGTGGGACACATGGGATCATAATATTTTATGATCACCAACAGGTGCACCTCCCCATGTGAACAAACACAGCTGCTGGAAGCTGGCTTTCTTCCGCCAGTGACAGGGACAGGCTCATATCAACCGCTGGCACCCTCTAGGTGAGCCAGATCCAGGGCGTGTGAGTGCTGACAACAGCTGATACCATCCTTGGGACCCCAAAGGTGAAGGACATTTGTTAGCTCAGCTGGGAGGCTCCTTGAAAGGAAGGAAGATGGCAGAGGTGTGGTCAATTGGGATTTACCTGGATGGGCTGTCTTGAAGTCAAGGGCAGGTGACCCTTTTTAAGAGGTTACCAGAGGCAACGCTCCGGAAGCTTAGACAGATGACAAAATGGGAAGGAAGATACTGATCTCTGAAACCCAGGGACATCCTGATTTTTTTTTTAACCCAGCAGTGTTGAGGACTGAACCTATGACCTTATACATGCCAGGCAAGTAAGGGCTCTACCACTGAGCTATAGACCTAGCCTTTGACCTTGGATTCCTAAGGAGCCCCCAAGACACACATTCCCTCCTGAAACCGTCACTTTATATGTTGCTGCAAACAAAATCTGTCACTCAAATGACTTGCCAGCTTGGCCATGAAATTGAAGCAGCCACGTAGGCTTGAGGCCAGCTTCCTTTGAGGTAGGTTGAGATGGCACAGGGCACCAGCCCCTGTGCCTGTTTCGCGTGTGTTCTTCCCGTCTCTCAGCTGCGTGAGGCTGCAGCCTGGCTGCTGAGGATGCTAGCTATGGGTCTCTTCACCCTGAAGACCGTGAGTCAAAGTCCAACCCCAACTCTGTGCAGCCATCTGGTGCCCAGCTCGCTCCTGTTCCATGGTTCAGACTTTTCTAGGCCAGTGAGTGATACCGCATCCCGCCCAAGTTGTTAACGGATCTCTTAGCAGGAAGCCTTAATGATCACAGGTCTTCTGCCCCTGCCCCCAGTTATAATACCAAAAATATGGATTTATTGAGAGGCAGTATTTGCTCACAGCAAACAGGAAGTCACTCCCTCCCTGGGACTGAGACAATAAGGTACCAATGCCAGGGTTTCACCTCCTGGGAAAGCCAAGTATGACAACTACCACAAACATGATAGTGGTCCCAAAGCCAGGCTTCACGGCAGGTGGATTTCTGCTTTCCTTGCTCTTTCCAGTATGTTTCAGATTCAGGGCCATGACTCCTACCAAACCTCTACCTTAACCTTGTCCGGTCTGCCTCGATCTTCAATGAAGACCTAGTTGGGTTGGGTATCCAGAGTTCTGCAAGGCTAACCCACTTGACCTTCTCTCTGGATGACTCTTGGATGTGGAGCAGAGTCCCTAGCTACATCCAGCCACGGCAACCAGGCCCTTCACCAGGCACGGCCTCATGTCCTCTGGGACCTTCTGAGAACCCAGTCTCGCTTGGAATAACCTTATCAGGAGCCCACACACACACACCTGGATGGCAACATGATTTTTCTCCTGTGTACCTGTTCCTTCCCAAGACTCACACCACAAGCCATGAGAGCTCTTCACATCATATGCAGCTATATCAAATGGAGACCAGCTTCTGGAAGGGGAAGGCACTGGTAGGAATCAACACTTAGGACCTAAAACATCTTACCCAACCAGTACCCAAGAAAAATTCATAACCATCCACATATGTGGGGGGTGACTTGGGCCACATCACCAGTTCTCTGCGTTGAGATTCCAGAGTCTCATTATGTTGCTCTCTTTGAAGACAGGCTCGTGGACTAGTCTAAGTTAGAATGAGATCGTACTGGGGGGAGATAGCCTGCAGCCATATACCTGCTGACCTTCTTCAAGAGGACAGTTGAAGGCACAGAAGGATAAGGGCAGAGGAGTCTGTGGGGACTGAGGCAGAGATTGGGGCAGGATTCTGCAGGCAAGGACCACTCGACATTGTTAGCTACCACCATTACCAGGAGGGAGGCTCGGGGCTGATGCTCTCCCAGTTGGTATTAGCAGTTACTTTTGCATCTATGACAAAAATTCCTGACACCAACAACTTAAGGGAGGGAGACTTCATTCTGGCTCACAGGTTCAAAGGGTTCAGTCCATCCTAGTGATGAAGGCATAACAGTATCCACGGGAGATGAGTATGAAGGAGCTCTTATTCACATAACCGCAGACAGGAAGCAGAGAGCATAAGACAGGAAGTCAAGAAGGGCTACATCTTCCAGTGCTCCTGAAGGCTTAATATCCATTCAAATGCTGCCTTCTACAGGCTAGAAACCCACTTCAAACAAGGCCCCTTTCCTACCAGTAGAGTCATAGAGTTCTACTGACTCTGTGGGAGCAAGGTTCATGCTGACTTGCATCATTAGACACAGGCAGAAGAAATACCACTTTGTGAACCCTCTTAGCTCTTAAAACAGGTGTCTGTTATTCTCTCAGTCTTTTTTTTTTGAGGACTCAGCAAGTGAAATGGGTGTCTAACCTGAAAACAGAGTCCATGAAATTACTTCAAAGCCATCCACCAAGGAACTTGGGGTGCTTATGCACTGACTAAGTCCTTGAGAGAGTCCGGAATGGTTTGTAAGAAACAAACAACAACAACCCAGTGTATATCAGGAGACTTGGGAGCACACACATAGCTGTAAGCCCCCAAAGCGGACCAGCCTCAGGAATAGCGAGTGACCAGCCTCTACTGGTCCCCATGTGTGAGACGGACGGACACCTGGGCTGCAGTTAAATGGATCTAGCCAAGTTAGGCATCTTTGCATGAAAGTACATGAAATGGGGGAGCATGGGGGTGCTGGAAGGTCCCCGAGAAGAAAGGAGAAACCTTTGTTCAAGAACCTTCAGGCTTCTCTTGTCCCCACTCTCAATATACATGGAGATCAGGAAAAGGGACGGATGTCTGAAAAAGCACAGGGCTCTGCTGGACAGGAGAGGGGAAGGCAATGGCCACAGTAAACACGAGTCTTCTCTCCGGGGAACTGTCTGCATGTGATGGCTTGTCACAACTCTTTGGCCACTTCCAAAAAGAAGGGAAATGTGGAAGACAGGAGTAGTGTGCAGTGTGCACAGACTCCCTGTGCCCTGCACGTAACCCAAGCAGAAGTCTGTGACAGCTGGGTCAGCACAACTGATGTGGGCACAGACCCATGTCCTGTCCACTCCACTCCATGTTTCCTTCATTTAAAGGCAAAATCAAGCTGGCGGTCCTGGGTGCCATGTGGAACTTAACAGGGAAACATCACTGTTCAGGGTTTGGGCCTATGTCTAAGAGCTTTGCAAAATTCATTTGTGAGTTAGCTGTACATATGGCACAGGAGCCCACCCTGCCTCTCTTATGATGTCAGCACCCTTTAAAGCAGTCTGCGGCACTCTCCCATGAATAAATGGCCCGGTAGGTTCCAGCACACACTTCTCCATACCCAGCTTTTCCTCAGCAAAACCATCAGCTAGACAGTCCAGTCTGGGTTCCTCAGAACAGGATACTGAACCAGCTCAAACACTGTGAAAGATAAGGGTACCTCATTGTCAGTGGCCCTGAATAACAGAGAAGAGGTCAGTGGGAGGCTGGAAAAATGGCTCCATAGTTAAAAGAATTGGGTTCAATTCCCAATCACCACACGGTGGCCCACAACCATCTCTAGCTCCAAGTCTAGGGGATTTGATACCCTTGCCTTGCCTCTGCAGGCACCACCAGACACTGTACACAGTACAAAGACATACATGCAGACAAAACAGTTATACATGTAAATAATTTTTTAAATAAAAAATAAAGGTCAATAGGGTAAAGTTCAGTCTCGCCGATTCTTTTTTTTTTAAGATTTCTTTTTAACTATGTATGAGGGACGGTACATGTGCATGCAGTGTCCACAGTATCCAGAAGAGGGCGCCAGATTCCCTAGAGGCCGTTGTGTGCCTACCAACGTTAGTGCTGGGAACTGAACTCACATCTACTCCAAAAACAGCACAGGCTCTTAACCACTAAGCCATCTCTTCAGCCCCTCCCTCCAGCTCTGAATGAAGCCTTTCAAAGACATAAAGATGCAAAGTGTATGAGGGATGACCGATGAAATTGTCGACCCAGGATGGAGGCTGTAGTAAAACTTGAGTTTGGTACCATACCAATAGCACTGGAAAGTTTAAACAAACACCTTGCTGTGACAGGTCCCAGAAGAATCACCATGTCCATATATTTACTTATACCTATGCTACAGCCCACCTCTGTTGCACACTCACTGGCTCAGTATTAGGTGCAGGGGTCTCCCGAGTTGCTCCTGCCATCCTCTCAGCGGATTGACCATCCTTTTAAAGGGAAAGTAGCCATGTGTCATCCTCCCAGGTGTATGGTGGATAGAGATCCAGTTCAGGGAGAGAAGGGCCTTCCCAAACTCATTAGTCATTTTTTGGAGGGTACTGGTAACAGGAATTGAACGCAGGGCCTCATGCATTCTAGGCAAGCAGTTGACAACTGAGCCACATCTCAGATTCTCTATCTTTTTTATCTTGAGACAGACTTGAAAGGTTGCCCAAGCTGTCCTTGAGCTTACCCTGAACCCCAGACTAGCCTCCTGTCTCAGTCTTCTAGCCCAGCTGCACAATGATTTTTCTCATATCCTAAGTTAACTCATCCTAAGCGGTGCCAAAATCTAGATGAAGGTAGAAGAACGCCTGACTCGTTGTTGAAACCCCAGGCTAGAGAGCCCAAGACTAAGAGATAAAGAAACTCCTGGGGAAGTGGTTACTATGATGGCTGTTTTGTTTTATATCAAGGAACACTGTGGGTGGGTGGCCTCTGGAGCAAGTGCTGCTCCTCTGAGACTATACCTCTCTGAGGGCAGCCCCAAGCATCTTGGGGTCCCAGGCGCCAGCAGCAGACCTCTGAGGACTTCAGAAGTAAACTCAGCTATAACAAGCAGGACTGTGATGCTGGGCTCATGGGAAGACCCTAGCGCCTCTGCTGCTGGATGTGGAACAGGGCGCCTGGTGGCCTCCAGCAGCTCCATCTGTACCCTTACCCCTTCACCCTCAGTTCAGCTCCTTTCCCCAGCTCTGCGACGGTTACCCTGGTGCAAAGCTTCGATTGGGTCTTTCCGCCAGGGACACCTTCACAGGATGGACCATATGGTCTATTCTCAGCCCAGTGTAGCAGAGGTATTGAACACCGGAGACTGGAGGGCAGATCACCTAAACACCTCTATCCCCCTCATGGAAAGCGCCAGATGAGCCTGGGTCCCTGTGGGGCAGCAGCAGAGCAGAGGTTCCAGCCGATCAGAACGGACAGGTGGTGGGTGGTGGGAGCGAGAAGCGAGCTTCCCCAGGCTGTGAAAACTGCAGAGGCGAGGGGTCACTCACTTATCGCCGCAGCATGCCCTACGCTCTGCAGACAGATCCAAGAATCAACAGCCCTACGAGCAACAGAAGAGACAGAGTCCCAGCCTAGTGATGAGCGCACCCTCATCCCAGCCTGCCGCCGCTGTCCTCACAGACACTGCTGCCCCGGACGCCTCTGTATGCGACTAGAGCCTGGAATTCCCAGGATACTCGCAACTGCCAGGCCTGTTCCAGGCACTGAGCACCACACTAGAGAAAAGGTGCCACTCTCCTTGTGTGAGAAAAAACAACTGTCGTGGGTACCACATACAGGCCAGGGAGCATACTGCAAAATCTGAATAGGGAAGAGCCACGGGAAGAATGGGTTAGGCATGTGGGCAGCCAGGGCCGCCCTGTATCAGCTCATATCAGCCCCTGAGGGCGGTCATGAGAGTCTCTGCCTGGCCCAGGTCCACGAGAGTCTAGCGGTTGAAAATAGCCCTCTTGTGTCTTCCTCCCCCAGATGGCAGCTTACCAGGACACCAAGCCAGGGAAGATGGAAGCCAAGCGAGATAAGGAAGGAGCTGACGTGGCTCTTCAGGGAAAAGTGCTACAGACAGAAGCCAGGCTGGTGAAGACATGGAGTGGGGACAGAGTGGAAGACAGTGAGCCTCTGGTGTGATTAGGCTGGACAGCCTAGGGGTGGATCATGGGGGAGAGGGAGGAGCTGCC